>APFE030419035.1:0-11515 GCA_000404065.3 Pinus taeda
TTAAGCATTGCGATATAGGGTTTGGGGTTTGGGGTTTAGGGTTTAGGTTTTCTAACAATTTAGTAAATTCTTTTAAGGTGCACTTAAATAAAAGTTACATAATACTTTCTAAAATTTTATAAAATTCTTAGTGTTTACGGTTTACCGTTTGGGGTTTACAGTTTGGGATTTAGGGTTTCGGGTTCAGGGTTTAGGTTTTATGGTTTATGGTTTAGCGTTTATGGTTTAGGATTTATCACACTAAAGTTACAAAACATATTTTAAAATATTAAAGTCAAAATTAACGCTTAGGGTTTAGGGTTGAGGGTTTATGGTTTAGGGTTTAGGGTTTAGGATTTATATAACTTTATTAAATTGTTTTAATTAACACTTAAATAAAAGTTTAAAATTCATTTTAAAATATTATAAAATGATTAGGGTTTAGGTTTTAGGGTTTCCTGTTTATGGTTTAAGGTTTATAACACTTTAGTAAATTCTTTTAATAAACACTTAAATAAATGTTACAAAACACTTTTTAAAATGTTGTAAAATGGTTAGGGTTTAGGTTTAAGGGTTTATAACACTTTAGTAAATGCTTTTAATAACCACCTAAATAAAATTTAGAAAAAACTTTTTAAAATGTTATAAAATACATAGGGTTTAGGTTTTAGGGTTTTAGGTGTAGTGTTTGGGGCTTGGGGTTTAGGTTTTATAACACTTTAGTAAATTATTTTAATAAAAACTTAAATGAAAGATATGAAATGACTTTTAAAATGTTTTAAAATGATTAAGGTTTAGTGTATAGGGTTTAGGGTTTGAGGTTTACGGGTCATGGGTTAGGTTTTAGGGTTTATAACAATAGAGTGAATTATTTTAAGAAAAAGTTACATAAAAGTTACAAAACACTTCCCGAAATGCTATAAAATAGTTAGCATTTAGGGTTTAGGGTTTTGGGTTTAGGTTTTAGGGTCTAGGGTTTAGGGTTTATAGCACTTTAGAAAATGATTTTAATAAACACTAAAATGAAATTTACAATACACTTTTTAAGATGTTATAAAATGATTAGTATTTAGGGTTTGGGGTTTGGGGTTTGGAGTTTAGGGTTCATGTTTTAAGATTTATGGTTTATAAGGATTTAGTAAATTCTTTTAATGAACACTTAAATAAAACTTAAAAAAATATTTTTAAGCTGTTGTAAAATGCTTGGGGTTTAGGGTTTGGGGATTAGGGTTTAAGGTTTAGGGTTTAAAAGGGTTCACTAAATGATTTTAATAAACACTTAAATAAAAGTTACAAAACACTTTTTAAAATGCTATAATATCCTTAGAGTTTAGGATTTAAGGTTTACAGTTTAGGGTTTTAGGTTTGGGGTTTAGAGTTTAGGGTTTAGCGTTTAGGGTTTATAATTCTTTAGTAAATTATTTTTATAAACACTGTAATAAAAGTTACAAAATGATTTTTACAATGTTCTAAAATGATTAGGGATTAGGGTTTAGTGTTTAGGGTTTGTCATTAAGGTGGTTTAGCATTTAAGGTTTATGGTTTATAAGACTTTAGTAAATGGTCTTAATCAAGACTTAAATAAAAGTTATGAAATTCCTTTTTAAATGATATAAAATTCTTAGGGTTTAGTGTTTGCGGTTTGGCCTCTTGCATTTAGGGTCTAGGGTTTATAATGCCTTAGTAAATTCTTTTAATAAAGTCTTAAATAAAAGTTCCAAAACGCTTTTTAAACTATGATAAAATTCTTAGGGTTTTGGGTTTTTGGTTTTGATTTTGGGTTTTAGGTTTTATGGTTTATAATACATTAGTAAATGCTTTTAATAAAAACTTAAATAAAAGTTACAAAACAATTTTCAAAATGTTATAAAATGCTTAGGATTTAGCGTTTGGGGTTTCAGGTTTAAAGTTTACGCTTTAGAGTTTATAACACTGGTGGAAATGCTTTTAATAAACACTTGAATAAAAGTGACACGCTACTTTTTAAAATGTTATAAAATGCTTAGTATTTATGGTTTAGAGTTAGGGGTTTGAGGTTTATTGTTTGGGGTTTAGGGTATAGTGTTTAGGTTTGTGAATTAACGGTTTCTAACACTTCCGTAAAAGCTTTTAGTAAAAGCTTAAATAAAATTTTCAAATCGGTTTTTAAAATGTTATAAAATGTTTAACATTTACGGTTTAGGGTTTAGGGTTTGGGGTTTAGGGTGTAGGGCTTATGGTTTGGGGTTTAGGGTTTAGGGTAGAGTGTTTAATGTTCATAAAATTCTTAAGGTTTAGGTTAGGTTTTGTGGTTTAGGGTTTAGGGTTTAGGTTTTAGGTTTTAAGGTTTATAACGCTTTAGTAAATTCTTTTAATAAACATTGTGATAAAAGTTACAAAACTATTTTGAAAATGCTATAAAATGTTGAGGGTTTAGGGTTTAGGGTTTTAAGTCTACGATTTAGGGTTTAGGGATTATAACACATTAGTAAATTATTTTAATAAACATTTAAATAAAAGTTACAAAACACTCTTTAAAATGTTATAAAATACTTAGGGTTTAGCATTTATAGTTTAGCGTTTATGGTTAGGGGTTTACGGTTGACAGTTTAGGGTTTAGGGTTTATAGAACTTTAGTAAACGTTTTTAGTAAAAACTTAAATAAAAGTTACAAAATATTTTTAAATTTGTTATAAAATGCTTAGCGTTTAGGGTTAAGGGTTTACAATTTAGGGTTTAGGATTTAGGGTTTGGGGTTTAGGGTTTCAGGTTAAGCGTTTGTGGTTTAGGTTTTAGTGATTAGGGTTTATGGTTTAGGTTTTATAACACTTTATAAAATGCTTAGTGTTTAAGTTTTCAGATTTTTGGTTTAAGGTTTAGGGTTGATGGTTTCAGGTTTATAACACCTTAGTAATTGTTTAAATAAACACTTAAATAAAAATTAGAAAACACCTTTTAAAATGTTATAAAATGCTTAGGTTTTAGTGTTTAGGATTTGGGGTTTAGGGTTTGGGTTTTAGGGCTTAGGGTTTAGGGTTTATGGTTATCTCTATCCTACACTTATATACCGAGGTGTGGTCTTCCTTATTATAGATACTAGTAAAATTCTTAGGGTTTTTGGTTTAGGGATTAGGGTTTGGGGTTGAGGGGTTAGGATTTAGGGTTTATAGCATTTTAGTAAATTCTTTTAATAGGCACTTAAATAAAAGTTACAAATAGTTTCTAAAATGTTATAAATTAATTAGGTTTAGGCTTTAGCATTATGGTTTAGGGTTTATAAAAATATACTAAATGATTTTAATATACACTTAAATAAAAGTTACAAAAGACTATTTAAAATGTTATAAATTAATTAGGGTTTAGGTTTTAGGGATTACGGTTTAAAGTTTATAACACTTTAGTAAATTCTTTTAATAAACATGTAAACAAAGTTACAAAACACTTTTTAAAAAGTTATGAAATGCTTAGGGTTTAGGTTTTAGGGTATAAGGTATAGGTTCTAGGGTTTGGGGTTTACGGTTTACGGTTTACGGTTTATAACACTTCAGTAAATTATTTTAATAAAAACTTAACTAAAAGTTAGAAAATTATTTTTGAAATGTTATAAAAGGCTTAGGGTTTAGTGTTTAGGGTTTAGGTTTTCTAGTTTAGGGTTTTAGTTTAGGGTTTAGTAAATCCTCTTGGTAAACACTTAAATAAAAGTTAGAATTTTTTTTGAGATGTTATAAAATTCTTAGGGTATAGAGTTTAGGGTTTGTGGTTTTGGGTTTGGTGCTTAGGGTTTAGGGTTTAGGGTTTATAACACTTTAGTAAATGATTTTAATAAATGCTTAAATAGAAGTTACAATATGTTTTTTAAAATGTTATAAAATTACTAGGGTTTAGTGTTTAGGGTTTAGGGTTTAGGTTTTAGAGTTTAGGGTTGAGGGTTTATAACACTTTAGTAAATTCTTTTGATAAATACTGAAATAAAAATTACAAAACACTTTTTAAAATGTTATAAAATGCTTAGGGTCTAGGGTTTAATGATCACAGTTTGGGGTTTAGGGTTTAAGGTTTAGGGTTTAGGGTTTAGGGTTTATGATTTAGCGTTTAGGTTTTATAAGAATTTAGTAAATTATTTTAATAAACACTTGAATGAAAGTTTCATAATACTTTTTACAATGCTAAGAAATGATTATGGTTTAGGGTTTAGGTTTTGGGATTTAAGGTTTAGGGTTTAGGTTTAGGGTTTATTATTTAGGGTATACAACATTTTAGTAAATGCTTTTAATAAACACTTAAATAAAAGTTACAAGATAATTCTTAAAATTTTATAAAATGGTTAGAGTCTAGGGTTTACGGTTTAGGGATTGGGGTTTAGGGTTTAGGGTTTTGGTTTTGGGGTTGAGGGTTTCTGTTGTTGGCTTTAGGGTTTAGGTTTTATGGTTTAGGTTTTATGGATTAGGGTTTAAGGTTGAGGGTTTTGGTTTTGGGGTTTAGGTTTTACGGTGTACGATTTAAGGTTTATAAAAAAATAGTGAATTCTTTTAATAAACACTTAAATAACAGTTACAAAACCCTTTTAAGAATGTTATAAAATGCTTAGGGTTTACGGTTTAGTTTATAGGGTTTATGGTTTATTGTTTAGGGTTTAGGGTTTATAAAACTTTATTAAGTGCCTTTAAAAAACACTTAGAAAAGGTTACAAAACACTTTTTAAAATGTTAATAAATGATTAGGGTTTAGGGTTTAATGTTTAGCATTTAGGGTTTAGGGTTTATAACACTTTAGTAAATTATTTTATTAAACACTTAAATAAAAGTTACAAAACTCTTATTAAAATTTTATAAAACTGTTACGGTTGAGGGTTTAGGGTTATAACATTTTATTAAAGGCTTTTAATAAACACTTAAAAATGTTACAAAAATGTATTTTAAACTGTTATAATTTTCCAAGCAGAATTGATGATCCACTTATTGAAATGCAATAGCTTTTACAACAATTGGTCGACCATAGTAAGAAAATAACTGCTGACGTAAATAAATTACAAGATAAAGTGATAGTTCAAGGGAATGAAAAAACATCCACTCCAATATAAAAGGATCACTAAGAATTTTCCACGGAAAAGGAAGAGTTAGAAAAACTATTATAGAACAGAGCTCAATGTTTTTAATATTTTCCTAATATATTCATCACCCACATGCGATCGGACATAAACTCAATAATTTCTAATTTTAGAATTGCACTCCCGACAAGTAACTCAACCTCGAACAAAGTCTAACCATGAGAATTAGGTTTTAGAGGAGAAAAATATTAATCCCAACTACAACAAGAGTAGAGACAGTGTTTTAGAGGAGGTAAGATATTCAAGTTCTTGAACCAAATACTTATCGAAAAACATTCCCTATGACTTCAACACCGGCACTTGCAATAGCACAATCATCTTGATCCTCATCCCCATGAAATAAGTTCAATTTCTTTGAGCTAAGATTTTAGGATTTGGTTTCTCTTCTAAAAAACAACATCACACTCAGGAATTTGAAATTGAACGTTCCAATCAGTCAGCCAGGGAAGGGAAAAGAAGAGGAATTCACATTCTAAATCTTGCAGATGTAATTCAAGAAGTTCTAGTTGACCACAAAACTAGATCTTCTAATTAGCCAACCACCCTTCTGAATTAACTTTTATTTCATTATAAGGATTTACATCTTTTAATTTATGGTGTATCAAATTTTGTACAAATTTTGTAAGACTCCAAATCTTCCCATCCTTTGTCACAAAGAATGAATTAAGAGTAGGGGAGATGTTGGACGGACTTGTCAACTTAGTTGACCATCCCAAACAATTCTACAATTGATATTATAATGTTGTTCAACTCTCTAGTCGAGTCAAGTTTCTAAGTTAGATAGGTTAAATTGGTTTTGACTTAAATTATTCTGACTATCTCGAATTATAGGTTAAACACATACTCTATATATTACTTCAGTGAAAGAGTTATGAGGCTTGGTGAAAGAGTTAAACACGTACTTTATATATTCTTCACATATATTCTTCAGTGAAAGAGTTCTGAGGCTCGGTGAAAGAGTTAAACATGTACTCTATATATTCTTCACATATCTTCTTAGGTGAAAGTGTTTTGAGGCTCGGTGAAAGAGTGAAACACGTACTCTATATATACACTTCCTTGCATTCTTCACATATATTCTTCGGTGAAAGAGTTCTGAGGCTCTGTGAAAGAGTTAAACACATACTTTATATATACACTTCCTCACATTCTTCACATATATTCTTCGGTGAAAGAGTTCTGAAGCTCGGTGAAAGTGTTACGCGTACTTTACATATACAACTCCTCACATTCTTCACATATATTCTTCGGTGAAAGAGCTCTGAGGCTCGGTGAAAGAGTTCTAAGGCTCAGTAAAAGAGTTAAAGACATACTTTATATATCCACTTCCTCACATTCTTCGCATATATTCTTCGGTGAAAGAGTTAAACACGTACTTTATATATACACTTCCTCACATTCTTCACATATATTCTTTATTGAAAGAGTTCTAAAGCTCAGTGAAAGAGTTAAGCACATACTTTATATATAAACTTCCTCGCATTATTTGCATATATTCTTCAGTGAAAGAGTTCTGAGGCTCGGTGAAAGAGTTAAACACATACTTTATATATACACTTCCTCTATGATATAAGACCATAAGGCTCGCATCTTCAGTGATCAGTTATGAGGCTTGCATAAATTCTTCGGCATTTAAACTCAGGTTTTGAGGCCTGCATCTTTGGTTTATGGGCTGTTGTGGGCCTGGGTGATCTGTAGTCATGTTTGCTAATATCAGGTGCACACATTCCTTATATTTTTATCTTTCTAGTACATATTTGCTCATATAATTTCATGTATGAATATTTCACCACAATTAACAAATATTACCAAGGGCAGACCTAGCATAGTTACTCTCCAATTTGTTTACAAGTATATAGAGTCTTTAGAGAAACGTAGAGAAGAAAGAGAAGCCAAGCTACAAAAATAGTTATAAGCCATGATGGAAAATAAATTTTCATCTCTTGAAGACACGATCCAAAAACAAATAGAAAATAAAATAGAAGTACTCGAGAATAAAATGGAGGCAATGGAGACTAGATTGTAGGTTATAGGAAAACAAAACCAAGATACTAACCAACCATCCCAACAAGGAGATGTTGATACTTTAGAGAGTCTTAAAATGAAAGACATGATTAAAGAACTAGAAGAAAATTTTAATAGCCGCCTCATCCTAAATAACATGGTAGATAAGTTAGATATCAAACCAATTAATGATGAAGTGAAAAAATTAATAAAATTAGACCACGAACATAACAAAAGGGCCTTGAACTTTATAATCTTTGGTTTAAAAGAGGAAGTAGATGAGGATACTTTAGCCTTAGCCCAGAAAGAATTACATAATATCTTACAAATTGAAAGAGTGTGTCTCACAGAAGCAACAAGATTTGGGAAATTAACCAAGAATAAAGGAAGACTAATCCGCATAAAGGTGAGCTCCATTGATCATAAGTACGACAAACGTAGTAAAACCTCAAGTCTAAAAGGAATGAGAATATTCATAAATGAATATCTCATTCCAGAAGATCAAGCAGAATTAAGAAAGGATGTTCAAAAGGTAAAAGAGGCTAGAGAGGAAGGAAAATGGGCAATAATCAGAAATAGAAAATCGAGATAGAAACCAAAAAGATAGTAATCAGTAGCAATTAAACATTCTCTCGATCCTTTCTTGGAACTATCAGGGCTCCCCATGGAGCAAAAGCCCCCAAGATATGCTGGATTTCAAATGATGTTGATATTATTTTCCTTGTTGAAACTTGGGAGCATGAAGAATCTAAGGTCCCTAACAGAGATGGTTATACGCTATGGTCTACCTGGAACAAGCAATCCTCCCGTAGAGTCATTGGGGGAATAGCTTGTTATGTTATATACCTAGGGAGGATAATATGGGGTACCAAGGGAGGTACCCAAGGTAATAATGTAATAATGGGATGGGCCATAGTAATAAATAAGGTGGTTAACCCATATCATGTAAGGGACCACAAGTAGTTAGTAATAATGTAATGGGCCCATGGTATTAGTCGAAGGTATGAGGGAACCATGGTAATGATCCATGGTATTGTATGTATGAGGCCTATATAGAGGCTAGATACTCCACGTGAAGGAGTCAAGCATGATTGTATGAACAAGCATATGGTTTGGGGAGTGTTCTCCTTCCTTAAGGAGTGAATGTATGGTGTTACCCTACCTTAAGGGTGTGATCAATAAGGTGAATCATTTATATCTATTTCAATCTTGTTATTATTGTGTTTATTTATATTTTCATATGTTTCTGGGTTAGATCTATAACAATTGGTATGAGAGCACTTTCTTGGGCACAAAAGTGGAGAAATTTTTTTAATTTTTTGCAGGATTTTGAGGGTGGCGAGTTTGCAGATAAGATCTATAGGTTTTGGTGCCAGATTTGCAAAATCTAATTACAGATTTGTATTGTTTGTCAAAAAATATCCGATTTCAAAAAAACAATTGGTTGAATCGGAGTCCGGATGAAGGAGATATCGCTGATTTAAAAACCAGTGGGGTTGTAGACAATTTTGGTGATGGCGGGAGTGTGGTAGCATAGATCTGAAATTCTAGCGTCTGGATCAAGATTTCTATCACATGGGTAGATGTTGAATGATTGTTCCGTTTCTGAAAATAGGTCATAATAGGGATTCTGAGCAATATTAATGGAACTGTGACAATTTCAAATTTTCTCCAAGTAAGTGAATTTTTTCAAAACCCTCTTCATGGTGACTCTATGTTTTACAAGGAAAGATAATGGTCCTACTATTTAAGAATTCATACAAACAATAAGGTTCAAATATGGGGTATTTTGGAAGGCTATAGTACAATTTAATTTGCAAGAGGAGGCTGACAGATGGTGGAACTCACTAGGAATCAAACAGTTGGACGACTTGTCGGATGAAGAATTTGAAAAACTCTTTATGGACAAGTGGTATTTTGCTAGAAAAAAGAAGGAAACCAACGAACCTAAATGGTTATTTTTTGCTGGTATCTCCTTATTGCAGGTTCATGGATTGATTCGGAAAGAGAAGATCATTGTTTCTATAAATCCTAGTTGCAAGCATAATTTCATCAATGTTAATTTGGCAAAAAAATTGCAAGTTCCAACAAAACACATTGAAAATACACAAGTTGATGATGAGAATGTTCAAGTGTACAACGATTTGAAGATTTCTATGGATAAGTATGTGTTGCATATTGATTTTTATGCTTCAGATATGGATAACATAGATGTTGTTTTGGGATACCCTTGGATGGAATTAGTGGGTACTATCAATATTAATGTATAGAAGAAATTCCTGAAGCTCTGGTATAAAAGGAAGATGTTTACATTACAAGATATTTCCATTAATAAACAGGTAGAGTCCAAGGAGGCTGAAGCAGAAGATGTTCTAGGGTCTGACATATTACATGATGAGCGAGTGATGATAGACAATCAGACACAAATAGAGGCTGAAGCAGAAAAGGTTACAGGTGCTGATATATTGGAGGAGGGCTTAGTGGATGAAGTAATATTGGAAGATAAGACACCACAGTAGGCACCACAACATAATAGTCAGGCTCCATTAAGTGGTGAATTAAAGAAAAAGACACCGTGGGTTAAAACTTCAACATATCATCACCCACATCACCCCTCAAGGCAACCATCAAGATGGAAACCAATTAGCCACATGAACAACAACCCCCGCAGGATAGATAGAGAGGAGTGAAGATCCACCTACTACACATCTACACAGAAGAGCTACCACAATCAACTTCCATCTCAAGTGAGCGAGGCACCAGTGAGATCGAGGGTTCACCTTTCTCTTCAATGGCTAGATGCACGTGCATGGTACCAGTGGAATACTCTTTTGAGTAGATCCTATTATTTGTTTTATTCCCATGTTTCGGGGATGAAACATGCTTAGGGGGGTGGAATGTTATATACATAGGGGGGATAATATGGGGTACCAAGGGAGGTACCCAAGGTAATAATGCAATAATGGGATGGGCCATAGTAATAAATAAGGTGGTTAACCCATATCATGTAAGGGACCACAAGTAGTTAGTAATAATGTAATGGGCCCATGGTATTAGTCGATGGTATGAGGCAACCATGGTAATGATCCATGGTATTGTATGTATGAGGCCTATATATAGGCTAGAGACTCCACGTGAAGGAGTCAAGGATGACTGTATGAACAGGCATATGTCTTGTGGAGTGTTCTCCTTCCTTAAGGAGTGAATGTATGGTGTTACCCTACCTTAAGGCTGTGATCAATAAAGTGAATCATTTTTATCTATTTCAATCTTGTTATTCTTGGGTTTATTTATATTTTCATATGTTTCTGGGTTAGATCTATAACATGTTACATTAAGAAGAACATCTCCCCCCATGCTAGAATTTATAAAAATGACCCTCACAACCAATATAGTTAGATAGAGATGAGTGACATTAATAATAAAAATTCCTACATAGCAATACGTCATTTTCCCCCCATCAATTCTAACTGCTATAAGAAGAAGAATCTACATAAAACTAACTCTTACAATGGTTTAGAGAATGATATTTCCAGCCTAAGGAACGACGGTAATATCCTTTTAATAAGTGACTTTAAGGCGTGAACTTCAAACAACCAATTTATTATTCTAAGCAATCATTCCAACCCGAATCCTCTTTGGCTAGATGAAGACCTACTCTGGCTAGTAGGTACAAAAGGAGCTCTGAAGACCTCGGGAAAAATTTGTTTGGGCCGGAGCTAGTCAAGCTCTATAGTGCTTAGGATCTCATAATTTGCAACAATCTAAAGAAGTGACCCAACTCCAGTAAGATGACCAACATCAATGGACTTGGTAGCAGCGTGGTAGACTATGTGATTTCTGATCTCCCATTATACAATGACATAATAAATTTTGATATCTTAAACGACCATAAACCTAACTTTGATCATAGTCCTTTACTTATAACTCTCAATTTTTTCATGCATACAGTTCCCATAGAAAATAATACTTACAGCCAAAAGAACTTAATATTTGATAGAAATAAAAATGATATCTTTCTAAATGAATTAAAAACTAATTTTATTCCTTTATCTAGTATATACAATATAAAGGACCTCGATCATAATTTTACTACAACCCTCTCATATTCTATTAACAAGTTCTCAATAGAAGTTTCAAATAATAAAAGAAATAACAAAACCAATCGATGGTATGACAAAGATTGTAAAAGTGCGAGGAGAGTAATTAAGGAAGTTGTTGATGGATCTCTTAAAATGGTCAAGATAAAAATATACAAAGCCGTAACTAAAAGGAAAAAGAGGTAGCGCATTCGTCAATGACAGAAGAATCTCTTACACCTCTCTAAGGTAGCTCCTAAGAAATTTTGGAGGCAGATTTTGACTAGGAAGACTAAATATAATAATAAAATTGCTCTTCACAATTGGAATTCCTATCTTAAAAAGCTTTGTGAATCTCCAAATGTCG
>APFE030419036.1:0-16692 GCA_000404065.3 Pinus taeda
CTTACTACATTATCTCTAATGCAAAGAAAAGCTCTAAATATTATTTCTACTCATTTTTCTGGTAAGGATTATTTACCCGCTCTGAGAATGATAATACAAGGCACTGCTGGTACGGGAAAATCCCTCCTCATTAATTGCATCAAAGATATGCTCATGGGCCTGGCAAGCCCGGAACCTTCGCCGATCATGCTCCTCGCTCCTATAGGGATTGCCGCCTTCAACATACAAGCATCGACAATCCATTCTGCTCTGCACCTTCCTCTAAAGGATCTTACGCCCTTAGAAGGTAATGCTCTTGCAAAATTCCAAGAAGAACTCAAACATATAAGATACATACTAATCGATGAAATGAGCTTAATTGGGCCAAAGATTCTCAGCCATATTGATGAATGTCTTCGCAAAGCATTTCCCCGCCAAAGAAACACCCCTTTCGGTGGTTGTTCCATAATATTGGTTGGTGATCTCGGTCAGCTGCCACCCGTCAAAGACATTCCTCTATATGCAGGGACGAGCCATGGAAGCGCACTGTGGAACACCTTCAACACAGTCATCACATTAGACACGATATTTCGTCAGCAAGGTGATGACATCGCACAGGTTACTTTTAGGAACATTCTCCAGAACATTAGAGATGCAAAT
Organism: Pinus taeda; assembly: GCA_000404065.3. Taxonomy (NCBI): domain Eukaryota; kingdom Viridiplantae; phylum Streptophyta; class Pinopsida; order Pinales; family Pinaceae; genus Pinus; species Pinus taeda. Next base: position 640 of record APFE030419036.1, read on the forward strand.
CCAACAATCGACGACTACAACATACTCATGTCGCGCACAGATTCCTTTTTGTCAGAGGAAGAAATATGTTCATTCCAGGATTCCATGCATCTGTTTCCAACAAATGCTCAAACAATGGTCCATCAAATGATGAAATCTCTAAACACTCTGATTGCAAGATCCATTGCTGAAGATGACAACACATATTCCAGTATTTCCTCTGAAGACGAGCAACTTGAGCGAATTGTATTGCTATGCAATGGTGAAAAAGTTATGCTGACTTCCAACCTTTGGGTTTCGGCTGGACTTGTTAATGGTTCCCTCGGAAAAATTGTAACCATCTTTTACAAAGAATCGACTGCACCACCACAAATTCCAGCATTTGTTGTCATGGATTTTCCCAAATACATTGGGCCTCCTTGGGATGAAAGAAACCCCACTCACTTACCTATTACAGCAGTAAAAAGAAATGGACGTGCACAAATTCCATTGAAGATGGCTTGGGCTTTAACCATACATAAACCTCAAGGTATGACACTTCCAAAGGCAAAAATTGACATTGGAAAAACAGAACGTCAAGGTCTCACATTCACAGCTCTTTCAAGAGTCCCTTCTCTACAGGCTCTACGGATTAACCCCGCATTCAGTTTCGATCGTTACAGTAAAATGAAGGACAACAAAAACATTGCTCGCAGAAAACACGCAGAAGACATTCTTTGTTCAATGCCGCCTCCAGATATTCTGCTCCAACCCATGCTTTGACATCAACAAAAGGTTCCCTCCATTTAGTTGCCTAATTCTATTTCATAGCGTGCTTTTCATATCTTTCAACATCAACCAACTTTAATCAATGTTGGCCAAATGATCAAATATTAGAATGTCTTTATATTATCTATACATCTCATTCTAACCTTTTCTTTCTTTTGCAACAGGCCACATGGAATCAGAAATAACCTACCTCCACAATGACAAGTAGCCTGGCAAGCAAAAAAAATGCAATTTCAGCTGCGCATTAACCTCCAAGTGGTCTTCAGCCTGACATTATTCACCATGCATTTTCCACTAACAATATATGGATCCCCATAGCAAAGGTAACTTCATTTCCATTATTTCCAGCTTCATTTTGACACAAATCGCCTGCAAAGCATTACTGATACATTTCCGCAACTGGTTTACATATTCCTAATTCTAACAAAACATACATTTCGCAGGTCCATTGTTGCTTCTTCATGTCTTCGCTTCCTCCACCATGTTTTCCTACAACTTCAAATATGGAATGACAAGCACAATCTTCTTTACGCTATTGTGTTCCTTCTTGGACCTATCTGGTTACAATTCACTGTTTGTATTTTCCATTTCAAACTTAAAAAATGATGTTTCAACATCAATTACCATTTCATGGCTTGTGTCCTCACAACTATTTGTGTTTTTCATTTCAAACTTGGAAAAAGGATGTTACAATACACTATTTGTATTTTCCCTTTCACACTTAAAAAAGGATGTTTCAGCATCACATACCATTTTGATATTTTGAGTCCTTGCACCTATTTGTGTTTTCCATTTGAAACTTAAAAAAGGGATGTTTCAAGATCAATACCATTTTGATAGTTTATATCCCCACGCCCATTTCATTGTCAATGGGTTTTAACATATTCTATTGGCAAAATCAATTGACCTTAATTAATATACTACATGTTTTCGGTATATCTTCCTACTAATTTAATTTCCGTTTTGGATAATCATTTCTTGGGTGGCCCTGTCCAAATCAATATGGTTGCCCGGTTGTTGTTCACGTTGATTCATTCATTTGTCTTCACCTTTAACTCCACAATTTTTACCAGCAACAAACAAAGGCCTCTAGACAGGTTCAATGCATATTTGCAGCTACTTACATTCCTTTTCAGCAGTTTCGGCATGCCTTCCTCAAATTAAAACTGGTCATCGATGCCCCTTCCTTTCACAAAAAAACCTGCTAAAGTCTATTCACGTTTCAATATTCTTACACATACTGTGCCTTACGGCGTTTCCTTTGCATCCTTGGCTGCAAATGCTAGTAATATTCCAATGAGAGAATCAGACACAGAAAACCCAGCTGAAAAGGATAACCTTGCTGCCCGAAATGTTAAAACACAAACAGAAAAAACCCTTCAATTTGGAGACCGAAATAAGCAAGTTAAAAATAGCCATTCCACTGTCTGAATTGGCTAGGCATGAAGTTTTTAGGGAACAAATGAGTAGATCGCTACAAATTCCAGAAAACAAAGATGCAGTGAATGTCCTTGATGACCAACCAGAACTTATAATTGGTATTGAAGTAAATGGAAAGTCTGTAGATGGAGGAGTTCCTCCTTTCTATGTCAGCTTAAATATTCATGATAAGATACTTCACAATGCAATGTTTGATTCTGGGGCCTCTCACAACTTAATGCCCAAATCAGTGATGGAAAAATTGGAACTAGACATAACCCGGCCATATAAAGATCTCTTCTCATTTGATTCTAGCCAAGTTAGATGCCTAGGATTGATTAAAGATCTTTGTGTATCACTGGTTCAATACCTTGCCAAGACAATTCTAATGGATGTAGTAGTGGTTGATATCACACCCAAATATGGAATGTTATTATCTAGATCTTGGGGTGCGAAGCTTCAGGGTTCTTTACGGCTTGACATGTCCTATGCCACCATCTCAGTCTTTGGCCAGCCAAAGAGATTATATAGGGAAACTTTGATGAAGTATGTGGTTAGTAGCCAAGAAAAACCCCAAAACTTTCCTATTTATTCTATGCATTCAGACATGGATTCTTTCATCTTGTACAACACTGAGATTTGCCCCCCATATGATGTCAAAATTCTGATCTTAGGCCAAGATGAACTCCTAAATGAGAAATCCACTATTCAAATCCAAGAAGTCTCAGAGAACAATAAATTGACAGTCACACGAGAGGAATCCCATGAGACTGAAAATTCAAACCTGCCTACTAAACAAATCTTGAAAACTTCTGATAATAGTTCTAAGCAAGAAATCCTATGCTATTTGGAATTTGATGGATCTGTCAATAAGTTGGGAGCAGGGGCAGGAATTTGGATACACAATATGCAAAATGATCATGCTGAAGGACATGCATATAGGTTAAATTTTAGGTGCACCAACAACATGGCCAAATATGAAGCCCTTCTGCTCGGGCTCAAAGTGATCAAAAGCCTAGGGGCGGATAGGATATCAGTTTTAGGAGATTCTGATTTGATAATTCAACAAATGAAAGGAAACTTTATCACAAATGACATTAGATTAAGATCATACGGAGGTGCAACAATTGAAATTCTCAACACCTTTTTAGAATCTCAGCTCACCAAAATTCCAAGGAATCAAAATCTACATGCTCACAGTCTAGCAACTTTTGCCAGTACTTGTAAATTGCCATTTAAGCCAAATCACCGATTCTCAGCTGAGATTAAACATAGGACAGCTGTACCTGATAATGTAAAAAATTGGCAAATATTTGACAGTGACATTCAAATCAATAATTTCCTGACCCTCAAAGAAGAGTTCTCCAGCACAAAAATAGATACAAGCACCATAAGTGAAAATGATCAAATGGACACAATTGAGACACATATTTCTGCTGAAACAACAAACCAAATGCTACATCCAACAAAGTTTGCTAAAGCAGATTTACAGGAATTTGAAGAAACAGAATGTAATGAAGCTATTGGAGCAGAATGTGAAGTGATTGATTTGAAGGATAATTTTCTACCTACGAGCCTGACCCCTCTAGAGGACATTTTTGACTCAAATGACATTTCTTGGAAACCTAAAATACAGCCATTAAACGCAAAAATTGAGGACTGTAATATTGGAACTGCAGAGAATCCCAAAATGATAAAATTGTCCAAAGCTCTGCCTCCTGACCAAAAACTGAAGTATATTGAACTGTTCAAAAATTTTCAAGATGTTTTCGCATGGAGTTATGAGGACCTAAAGTCTTATGATACATCTCTTATCCAACACACCATACCTCTCAAGGAAAACCAAAAACCTTTCAAACAGAAACTTAGGAGGGTCAACCCTGTGCTCCTCCCTTTAATTGAGAAAGAAGTTAAAAGGATGTATGAAGCTGGAATTATTGCACCCATCAGATTCTCAGAATGGGTTTCAAATTTGGTGCCCACTAGAAAGAAAACAGGAGAGATTAGGCTGTGTGTCGATTTGAGAAATTTGAATAAAGTCTTTTTAAAGGATAATTACCCCTTACCCAAAATGGATCACATTCTACAAAGGGTAGTGGGTGCTTCAAGGATCTCACTATTAGATGGATTCTCAGGTTTTAATCAGATCCTAATGCACCCTGATGATCAAGATAAAACTGCTTTTACAACCCCTTGGGGAACCTTCAAATATGTGAAAATGCCATTTGGACTCAAGAATGCAGCATCAACTTTTCAAAGAGCCATGGATATAGCTTTTGCTAAAGAAATCCATGACTTTTTAGTCATTTATCTAGATGACCTTACAACATTCTCCAAATCAGATCAGCAACACCTAGATCATCTTAGACATGTATTTTTAATTTGCAGAAAATATGGCATATCACTAAATCCAAAGAAATCATTGTTTGGCCTAGAATAAGGAAAATTATTGGGCCATATCATCTCCAAAGAAGGCATTAGGATTGATCCGGACAGAATACAAGCTATCTTGCAAGTCCCTCACCCTAGAAACATCAAAGAACTACAAGCCTTTTTGGGGAAGATCAATTTTCTAAGAAGATTCATACCAAATATGGCTGAGCTGATAAGATTGCTGAACAACATGCTGAAAAAAGATTCCAAGGTCAAGTGGACAATAGAAGCTAAACAAGCCTTTGAAGAAATCAAAAAATCTTTGACTCAAACACTAGTCCTTACAAGCCCAAATTTTGACAAAGACTTTATCATATTCTCATTTGCATCAGAACATACAATCGCTGCTATTTTGCTTCAAAAAGATAACCAGGGATGTGAAAAACCCATAGCCTTTTTAGCAAGGCACTTAGAGATGCTCCACTCAAATATCAAATCATGGAGAAACAAGCATATGCACTTGTAAAAGCCATTAAGGACTCTAGAGTTTACATTGATTGCTTATGTGCCCAACGCTGTTGTTAAAGACATCCTAACCCAAGAGGGAATTGAAGGCAAAAGGGGCAAATGGATAGCTACCATACTAGAATATGACATTGAAATCAAACCAACCAAGCTGATAAAAGGACAAGGATTAGCCAAACTTATGACTGAAACCAACTTTCAAGCCCTTGACATAAATCAACTGGATAATGAGCAGGAGATGGCGACTCCATATATCAATCAAGCCTTTTTACAATCACCCTGGTATGCCTGACATATGTTTTGTATTATTAAACCTGCAAGCTCCTCCAGGATTATCCAGAAACTAAGAAAAGATTTTTGAAAATGCAAGCTTCTAAATTCTGTGTTTTAGATCATGCTCTCTTTTGGAAAAATCATGAAGGTGTTTTATTAAATTGTCTAATCAAAGAAGACACTGACAAAGTACTTAAAGAGTTTCATGCAGGAGATTGTGGTGGACATTTATATTGGAAATCAACTGCTGATAAAATCCTAAGGGCTGGATTTTATTGGCCCACCCTATTTGCTGATGTAAAGAAATATGTAACTTCTTGCCACAAATGCCAAATCTTTGAAGGCGAGAAGAAGTTGCTGCCTCTACCCCTCAAGCCCATTTCCACTGAAAGACCATTTCAACAATGGGGTTTAGACTTCATTGGAGAAATCCACCCTTCATCCTCTGGCCAACAAAAATGGATCCTTACTGCCACATACTACTTTACCAAGTGGATAGAAGCCATTCCTTGTAGGCAAGCCAATGACTCAGTAATCATGCAATTTTTAGAGACCAACATCTTGTCTAGGTTTGGCTGTCCTGAGAAGATTATAACAAACAATGCTGCTGCTTTTAAGTCCAAGAAAATGATCAGTTTTTTCTATAAATACCACATTACTTTAGGTCATTCCACAGCCTATTACCCTCAAGGTAATGGTCTAGTTGAATCCCCCAATAAAATCCTGATCAACATCATTAAGAAAGTCTTGGAGGAGAACAAGACAAACTGGCATAAAAAGCTTGTCAATGCACTGTGGGCAGACAGAATGACTACTAAGAGATCCATTGGCACAAGTCCCTATGAGCTGGTTTATGGTATGGAGACAGTATTCCCTTCTTCTTTGGGAATCCCAGTGATAAAGTTGCTGCAAGAAACACAGGCAGAACCTAATGATATTCAGAGAAGGATTAATCAAACAATTCATTTACAACAAACTAGAGAGGAGGTATATCAGAGAGCTCAGGTCCTACAAGAGAAACTTAAAAAGATCTTTGATAAAAGGACCAAAGCATAGGATTTCTACATTGGAGACAAAGTTTTGAAGTGGGATTCCAGAAGAGAAGATAGGGGAAAACATGAAAAATTTGATTTCCTGTGGAAGGGACCTTATACTATTCAGTCAACATAAGGAAACAACACCTACTTTTTGAAAAGCCTGGATAATACAGAGGCAGATGATGGGCCAGTAAATGGCTGAATGCTGAAGCACTATTTTGATCCAGTTTGTTGAAAATATTAGCATTGTAATTTGTACATAAGAGTGTTTACTTTCTGCAATTTATTATAGCAATAAGATAGAAAGGAATATGCAGCAAATTTTGAGGAAAAGTCAAAGAACTGCCCCACCTTTTTGTGTCACCTTTTAGTCCATCATAAATTGAAAAAAGGAAACTAGGGAACTGTAAATATGAGAACAAAAAGTATCCAAAATAGAAATGCAAATAGCTGAATAAGATCATCAGGAGATGGGCATATTCTACAAGGTACTGTGTACTGTTTGGCTACAACAAATGAAAATTTCAGAATGCAGCAGGAGGTGTACATAAGGTTATCTGACCTGTTGTTCTTGACTTTTCACCAGGAAAAGCCATCCCCAAGTGGAGCCACTGTTAGGTTCCTATACCAATAGGTTTCATTTTTCATGATTGACTGGAGAGTGCCAAATATGTTCATCCTTTCCATGCTGCAAAGGTTCCATATTTTGAAGAATTTCACTATGTACAGTTGCTTGACTCTTATCATGGTTCATGAATGGCCAAAACAGCTTAATCTTGGCCAGGTTCATATTTCAATTTACTTGTCTTAGAATAGAGAATAAAGGTTTGTCCAAACAGTTCAAGCTTGGCAGATGAGTAGATAGGTAGAGAAGCAAACGAGCCCAACTACTTAATTTAGGCCCTTGGAAGAGATAAGGGTAGACTTAGATAGGAGGGAAGCTAAAAGAAAAGAAGAGAATCAGGGTTTTCTAGTTCAAATGCAGCCAAGGAAAATGAAGAAAAAATGTTAGGTGTAATAGGATGGGTAAGTAGTTTTGATGTTGCAGAAGCAATGGCATGAGTGATTTCTTTACTCAAATATAATTAATCTTTTATGATATTATGAATGCCATGGCAAAGTGTGGTGACAAATCATATCTTTCATGTCTAACCTCCCTTCATTCCTCTCACAACAATCACTTACTAACATCCCACCAGGATATTGAGATCTGCTCAAAGTTCCTAGACCACTCCATTTCAGGTGAAAGTTTCAGCAAAATGATGTTTTCTCCATGAGCTAAGAAGCCACATTTATTGTGTAAAAAATTTATCTTCTACTAAGCCTAAGCTATTCAACTCTGCTACTAAAAACCCTCTCATTTCCCTAAGCCTAAGTTCCTAACTCTACAACTCAGCGCTTCCCTTCATAAAGCCATATTAACATGTTAACTTTATTATATAATTCCTATGTAAATGTTTTCCCCGCCCCTATTATACTAAATACATAAAAAACCCAAAATAATTTAATATCCCTCCCCTCGGCTAAATTTATAGCCATATTTCAATTTTTGTCGGGAGTTATTGGTCCACTTGGGGCCAATAACAACCCTCCACGCGCTTCATCGAGATTTTGTTTAACATTTGGTTAAACAAATAACCAAACCCACCAACATAGACCATATAAAAATCCCGATGAACAAAGTTGTATACCCCGCAGAACATTACAAAATGTTAAAAATTAACGTGGGACCCGTGCCATAAGCCGCCCGCCATCTTCATTCACAGCCCACCGTTCGATCATCGCGCGCAAATCCAATGGCTGTCGGTGATATCGGAACCCCCCCGATCACCGAACAATAGCGTCCGGGGGATGGGCGGTATTGACGCCGTACAAAATACAGGTGGCAGATGCCCTGCGTGATCGGAGCCCCGCCCCCACACCACCATCCCCCCCCCCCCTTCAATACCACCCTAGCCCAAAGGCGGGTGCGGGGAATATCGCTTACTGCCCCCGATGAACCCTGATGACATCATCCTATGACGTCACCTCCACGTCAGCACCATGTCACCTGCTTACGTCACCACCTCACCTCCATGTCACCCGCCACGTCATCCGACACATCATCTTTCGTACCCCACTACACAAAAAAAATTACGTCATGCTGACGTCATCCGACAGAAACGCTCCAAAGCCCACCAAAGTCAAATTTTTTGTTAAAAAGAGGTAAAAGTGTCGTTTTCACCCATTTCTGTTTGTCTTCTCCGCGCGACCTGTGCATGCCGATTTGCATCCAAGAGCAGTCATTCGACCACCTAGTCCGCCACCCAGCAAATTTACTCCGCAGCTTGGCCCCTCAGCTCGGTTCGCCACTTGTAAATCATACATTTCACCGTTAAAACAAGTATTTACATCAATTTCGCTCCCGAGCCCTGTTTTTTAGTTTTCTCTGTAAAATTTCCAGCAGAACCCAAAATTTGAAGAAAAACATTGTGTTGTCTTCAAAAATATGCACTGTAACCATTGTTTTGCCCAATTCTTACCAAAAGTCTGCCCACTGAGCTAAATGCAAGCTCGTTCCGGCCTGCAAATTCTCTGAGAAACCCCAAAAACTGCCTCTTTTACCTACTGTTGTTGTCTTTTTTTCCAAGGAATCCTGCAAACTCCATCTCCCCATGTAAATTCCGCCCACTGAGCTAAATACAAACCAATTTGACGGTGTAATTCTCGCAGAGAAGTCCACTGAGCTGTGGTTTTGCCTATTTTTTCCACATAAACCCGAATTACAATTTCAAAGTCACAAACAGTTGAACAATGGAGGCTCTAGTAGCCCTCAATATAGCCCCTCTCAATGCACCTCATAAGGAATTGGAGTGGCTGCCCTTAGCTGATAGGGATTTTCAAATCCAGGACTTAGTTGGTGATAGAAACCATCTCCAAGCATTCTGTGAACTCAGGAACAGTTACCTAAGCAAAAATGATTTCTATGGGATATGGGAATCAAATCTACCCGTGTACTACCTCCCCTCTGTCAATGTTTTCCCTGAGATAATTCACCTCTGCTATGAAAACTATGAACCAACCCAAAGGGCAGCCAAAACTCCATCTGGAACTACCCTCTTTCATATAACTCCTGACTCCATAAATCAAATGCTAAACTTCAAACCAACTCAACTTTTGTTTCCTCTTACTATGAAATTCTTGCTTGATGAAGGTCCCAAAATCCCCAGCTCAGAGATAGCTCGAATTGCCCAAGTATTTATGAAACCAAATTGTCAACCTACAGAGCCACCTCCTTTTCACTATGCATCTTTCAATGAAGTGGGTAAATTACTTGTTGATATGATATCTTATATTCTGGGGTTCAAGACAAGTGAATATATTGATGAAACTACACTAGTCTTATTATCCATATTCACTCCAGGGCAGCCCCTTGTTGTCAAATAGAACTATGCTAAATTCATTGCCAACAAGATCCCTAGATACGGAGGGAGTCTTCAAGTACTCATCCTACATCTATCATCTGCTCCTCTATTATCAGCCAGACAGTTTCCAATTTCCCATTAGAAAATTGGACTCTAAAGGAGAAAAGAGGTCTGTGATTTTTTGGACCTCAGTCTTTCATGAAGTCCACAGCTATCCTTACTCTTATTGTGAGTTTATTGACATGTTTGTCTATCCAGCCTCTTCTCTATTGATGAGGGCTCCTCCTCCTAGATTATCTTATGATATGCAGAAAATATTATAGCTCTCCAAAAGCTACAAAATAGGTGACTCGTACTTATACCAAAATCACACTGAGACCAGGATATATGGCTGTGAGATGTGCCCCTACAAGCTGCCAAAATATGTGCCAATGAGACTGTTTGCCTTGGAATATTTTAGGCAATTTATCAATTCAGATTTTACTCATTTTCATAGTGCCAAGAAAAAGGCTCAATTGAAATTGAGAGACCAGTTAGGCCCCTACATCATGAACAAAAAAAGAAGGATGGCAAGAGGCCGACTAGATATTGGGTGAAAAATTCAGATTAAAGAGGAGTTTTTGGTGGGTACCCTATGACCCAAATGGATTTATCAATGCAAGAAAAATAAAATATAGGCTGTCAGCCTATGAACATTGCAAGATCCCTGAAATAGAACAATTTGCCAACTGAGATGAGTGGGTAGAAGGCACACTATTTGAACAACTCACCGAGGAAGAGAAAATGGAACAAAATATGAAAAATCTTGAAAAGACTCTTGACCTAGATTCTTTTGGGCAGGTGTCATTCAAAGTGCCACAACAAACTGGAGAAGGCACATCAACTGTTGGAACTTCACAATAACCAACCCAAGAAAACACTACACCGACTGCTAGAACATCAAAGGGTAAGGAGGTGGTGGATACAGAGCAGCACACAATGGCAGATCAGCCTGCCACATCAAAGGAACAGGGTCAAGGGCAAGCCCCTTCACTACAGACAGAGGCACTAGAGGTACCAACATTATAGACTCCTGTCAATGTGGAAAGAAACAAGAAAAGGGATAGAGAAGAGACCACACCTGCAAGTGGATCAACAGAGCAGCCAAAGGCCAAAAGGCAAAGAGTAGATCCTCTACCTGAAGAGGAAATTATTGAAGAAATCACAGAAAGCCCAAGAGAGGAGAGGGCAACCAGCCAACAGACATCCACCAGCTCTCACAGGCAAGAAATGGAGAGGCAGCATGGTATGGAAGTTTCCTCCTCAACGCTGCAAAGAAAGCAACGATCTGATATTAAAAGAACATTCATGGACATTAAGGCCCAGAATGAGCCATTGAGACTACAACTTTATGATCAATTTCTCAGGATGACCCCCTCCAAACAACAAAGATTAATGGCTGCATATGACATTAAGGAGGAAAAAAATGATCTTAAGTCATTTTAAGCCTAAGGTTCAGCAACCATAATCAACAACTGACTATATAAGAACAAATCTAGAGGTCCTTGCTAAAGACATATACCCAATGGACCAGATCGAGCTGCACAAACAAACAGGTGAAATGGTCTATGCTACATTGGCAGACAAGGCAATGCTGGCCCACCAATTGAAGGATTCATTAAGCAATACATCTGCCCAATTGGACTTAGAAAAGATGTCTTCCTTGGCTAAAGACAATAGAATAAAGACCTTGGAAGAGATAATTATTGAGCTGGGACATGATCCCAAGGATGCCAAGGGCATCAAAGCACTGATAAAGAAAAAGGAAGAAGATATTGTTGCACTTAGGAAGCAATTGAAGCTGCCTATCACCATGCACCCACAAACTACAGAACTTGCACAAGAAAAGGTAGAAGAAGACATGATGGATTTGCTGATAAAGACAATTCAAAGGCTAACTGAAATGGAGCAAGAATTGGAGAAAGCATTGCAAGCCAAGCAGGGAGAGTCGACCTCCCAGCTACCTGAAACAGCTCCAACAGTTACCACTACTCTCCCCATAGTCACAGCAGCAATTCCTCCCATTGTCCCAGCATTAACAGCAGGTACATCAGCCACAGATGCTTCAGCAGCAGCAACAACAACAACCCCATATGCTAGCATGGGTATGGAATAGATGATGAAGGCAATAAAGGAGTTAGAACTCCAAATGGCAGAGCTAAAAGAAGCCAAAGAAAAACTGGCCAAGTTAGAGGTAAGTTATGATAAATCTAAAATAACTGTGGCAAAAAAAACGAGAGAGGTAAAGGCCTTGGAACATAAGGTAAAATCCTTGGAGAAAGATCTTTCTCTTCATAAACCTCTATCATAAATCAAAACAATTTTGTGGACTAAGATTGGCCAGTCCATCACTGATCAATGGAGATCAATACAGACTATCTATGAGCAAATTGAATTAATAGAAATAGCCCAAGTAGAGATTCAAAAGGCCAGAGCATCATTGGGAAACATGCCTGAACAGACCAATAGACTAATTCATTTTTTGAATACTCGCACCAGGGAACAACTAGCAGCTTTGGAGATCAGGGATAGAACAAGTACTATTTTGACAGTGAAAAAGGTGTTGACCATGAGGAATTTTATACAGAATCTGGAGAGAAAGTGCCAAGAAATGCAGATAGAAATAAATGCCTTTACAGAAAAGTTTACAGTCTTGCAGTAAAAGGGTCTACCCAGTTTGGTAACCAGCAATCAGAGACTGTTGACACATGAACAATATGCTCACAGGGTGAATACATATGTTGCCAATCAGATGACAACATCATCAAGCACTTCAGAAGATCCCTCTGGACAGAGCTTATATGACAAATTGGAAATATGTTCTATATTGAACATGAAATAACACATCTTTTTGAAGTCCAACGCAATTTCTACAGGTATACTGAAGTGGATGAAACATTAATAAAAATGCAAAGACATCAGTTGCCAACAGACCAATGGTGGCAGAGCATGTTAGAGGTTTTACCAAGGTAATTTTAGTTCTCTTTTTTGATCATCTGCATTTAATCAAGTTCAATGCACGTGCCACATATCATAAAAATCAAAACAACAGAGGAAGGGAGTCACGACAAAATGCATTAAAGCGGAATCAGGCACAGATGAAAGGGCCGGGACAGCAACGCAGGAACGCAAAATAAAGGGACAACTACCAGCCGACTCACTTAGTTCAAAAAGTCAAATATATTTGACCAACTGAACAACCATCACACCAACATTTACTTCTGCATTCATTTCTCTCATTTACTTCTCCTGTAAAGTAGATGAATGAAGTTATTGCAGAATATTTTTCCATAAGATATTTTGTAACTCCTTTTTTGTATAAATACCTCCCCGTGAGATGTATTCGGGGTTGGTGATATCTCTTCTCGACTGCGCTGTAAATCTGAGGATTTTTTAATAAAAAGGCTGTTGAAGTTCATTGTTGCTGCACCGTCTGAATGTGGATTTGATGTTCTGGGTCCTGCTACAGAATTCTTGTGTCTTTCTATGGATCAATAAGTTATTCTAACCTGTGTTTGTAAATTTCATATGTATTTCATAATCTTAGTAATGGAGAATAAGAATAGCCCAGAATTTGTTTAAATACACTCTGTGTTCAATCTCTATTATTACTTATGTTTTCTTCAGAGTTAGCATAAACAAGAATTCTTAGCTGCTCCTATTTCCACTAATTCTTTCACTTTGAATATTAATAAGGAATTCTTCACTGCTCCTTGATAATACTCATGCATTTTCCCTCTGCCAACATGATGACAGATTCTTAATTGCCCCTCATCCCCTGGCTTTCATTCCATCTATTTCCAGATCATAAGATTACTCCAAGATTGATTACCATGCTCTGTAATATCACCTTTGGTCAAAGAAATCATATTCAGTTGTTCACCCTCATAGACTCCATTAGCCCAATGGAATAAACTGTTCATACTTGCATCCTAGTTCTGTTCAAGATCACCATCCAACAAACTTAAAACAAAACCCTGTACATCATAACTAGCCTAAAATACCTCAAACAAAACTAAATCATAAAGAGAGAGCCCTCTCTGCATGCAGATTGGCTAGAATCTGTGTTCAAAAGATTGGTCTGTGGTTACCTCGGCCGTATTCCCCTCCTGGGGAACAACCTGAGTGATAACAGACACCATACAAGCATGGTACCGTTTCCAGCAAGCATCGATAGCCCTGATGTGTTCACTTGTACTTACTATACAATTTGATTCTTTTAACTCTCTTGTGCTTCCACCCTTTTTATTGACTTAGTTGGAGAACTGTGTTTGGCGATTGGGTGAAAACAATGAGGTGATACGAGAGGTATTTCTATTTACAGATAATAAATGTTATGCTCTTAATTTTTACCCCATGATTCTTCCTTGTATCTACCAATGTAGAGGATTTATTTAAATGTGGAGGGATCAGGGAGAGATTCAAGGAACACATTAGAAGTGGATTATTTTCTTTAAAAATATGAACCACACTACATGAAACAAATCTAAGTGTTCCCCCAAAGTCTTTGGGCCAGTGTAGGGGAAAAGGAAACTTCATAAGAATGATTTTTTAGATAAATGAAAACCCACTCTAGTAAGAGAGTATATATTTCCCCGAGTTACCAATTGATGTTGCATAGGAAAATATTCCCCCCATGTAGATTTCAAAAATATCACAAAATCCCACTCTAAGCAAAAAGTGAAATCAAACCACTACAAGGAGTGCACATCTAAGACTACACAAACATTGCAAGAAAACCAAATCTAAAGTAAATAAGAAAGATCAAACCACTAATGAAAATTCACAAATTACCTAAGAAAGGAAATTGCAAACCCAAAAGTCAGGAAAAATAAGTCATGAATAAAAGCAAATTCAAAGAAGGAAAAACTAGAAAATATATCTCAATGTAAAGAGGAAGTGTAAGTTTAATATGTGCATTCTCGTTTAAGTTGAGATCGTGATTAGTTATGTTTCACAAGGTTGTAATTAATTATACTTTTATTACAAAAGTAAAATTCGTACTAAAGTGTAGTTATGAGTGCAAGTTTGAATATGAGTCACCAAGTCTTTTCCTTTTTAGTGTATCTTGCTTCAGGAAAAATGAATAACCTTTAACAATGGGCTTTTAAGGATCAAGCTTAAAATAAATGTTTAATGAAAATAAAGATAATGTAAAGTAATTACCTTGGTGATAACTCATTCTCAACTCAAAATCCTCATAACTCCCTTATTCAAATAAAAAGCAATAAAATAAACTAAATTATGCTTAACATATGCTTAATCTAATTGAAGGATTAAGAAGAGAGGAATCTCCAATGAAGCCATCAAAAACCTGCAAAAGATAAACAATAAAAATTAGAAACTAAAAGTAACTAAAATGAAAAAAATAAAATTATCATAAAAATCAAAAACCTGCAAAAGATAAACAATAAAAATTAGAAACC
Source organism: Pinus taeda (assembly GCA_000404065.3). Taxonomy (NCBI): domain Eukaryota; kingdom Viridiplantae; phylum Streptophyta; class Pinopsida; order Pinales; family Pinaceae; genus Pinus; species Pinus taeda. The sequence goes on from APFE030419036.1 coordinate 15,883, forward strand.
AAAAATAACTAAAATGAAAAAAATAGAACTATCATAAAAACTAACAGAAAGCGACAATAAACACATATATACTTACCTTGGAGGATCTCATTTTAATTTACCTTAACATCTTGATGGACTCCAAAGTTAATGATTTAAAGAAGTAACTTCTTCGCATACAAGATTTGCAAAGTATATAATATGCCAAAAAAGTAACGTTCTCTTGAATTTTTACATATATTCAAGATCATCAAATTTATTAAACTTAAGCTAAGGCAAACATCGAGTCAATGAAGAGTATAAATACCAAGCATCTAAATATTAGTAATGAATATAATTGTATACTTCAAATATTAGTAATGAATATAATTGTATATTTCAAATGGATATTTAAAAATCATTAGAAAATTCATATTTGTGCTTAACTAAAGATGTGAAAACAATGAAATCTATCAGAAAGTATGTTGCTTTGCATTACGATTTTCTCAAGGCTATCAATAAACATATCATAGATGTCACCCTTTTCCCAAGTTGAAAGTTTTCAACAATTGACAAGATGAGATGCAGTAAATTAAGTTTGACCCAAAATTGAAATGACACGTGGCAATGTTTTATGAGGGCCATATGATTCAAGTGCCATGTCATGGAATTCTCGGGCAAAATCAAGATAGGAAAGTTTAAGTTAACCAATGACAAACTTTCCATCTCGCCTTAGTAACTTTCCAATTGGCTATCACTTGTTTAAAGTGGCATGGCCTGAGATTATTTTTATGTCTTAAGACATAGAGGAGGCCAACAATTGGAAACACGTTCAAGTACTTGATCTTTGTC
>APFE030419039.1:0-25558 GCA_000404065.3 Pinus taeda
TGGATAATTGTCCTTAGGACAAGCTCGATTGATGTCCCTATAATCGATACAGATTCTTATTGTCCCCTGCTTTTTATTAACCGGGACAATATTCGATACCCAATCCGTTAACGGGATTGGATAAATTAAACCTGCTTTTAATAACTTTTCGACCTCTGCTTTAATGGCAGCCGCTTTTTGAGGGTGAATCTGACGCAACCGTTGCCGGACGGGTTTAGCATCCGAGTAGGTTTTGATCTCATGAACAACAATAGAGGGATCAATTCCTGGCATTTCTTCGTATGACCAGGCAAACACGTCACAGAACTCTTGGAATAGGGCCTTATAAGTTTCAATCTCAGTTTCGGAACATGAGGCACCTATATGAATGTTCTTAAGAATCCCAGGCTTCACGAAAATGTCAATGGGAATAGTGCGAGAAATATTCCCTAAATTCAGCTCGGAGTCTGGATGTTTCGTTGGATTCTGAGCGTCTTTGACATGTTCAGTGGTAAAAATAGATGAGAAATCATTGTCAAAACGATCATCTTCAGGTAAGAAAGACCTGTGATGAAGATCTTCCCATGGTAAATCGTTTACGCATAGGATTTCACGAAGGTGTTCGTCAGATGAGACAACTTCGAAAAATGTTGATCTATGTTGGTGCTTCAGAGCCCTAGAAAATAAAAATTTCTAAGTTAATTTTACTTTAAGCATTGATTTTAATGGTTGTTCTTTAAGACAAAGGTGATGGAGATGAAACTTGATGGTGTACAGACTCGACTCCAATTCTCTAAAAGATGCACCTAAGATGATTTGATAATTTTCTCTTTTCAATGAATGTTCTAATTAAGAGAGTTGAGAGAATGCAGTCTTTTCAATAAAAACAACTTTCTCAAAAGACAATCAAAGAAACAATTCTCTTTATCTTTCAAAGCACACAAAACATGACCACTTTTTACTTCACGAAAAATTCCTTTCTCTTTCAAATATGTCAAATGTTACTCTAAAGCAAATGTCGCAAAGGAGATCGTTGATATTTTCCTATTTAATAAAAGCATGTAAAACTAATCTAATCAAAGCAATTTCAAGATCTATGAAAATCTATGAAAAATCACTCAAAAGAAAATCAAAGGAAATGTATCTAGCCTTTCACTTAACAAACTAATCTAAGAAGCAAAAGCTTACTAGGATGATTCCGGGATGTTTTACTTGGCAATGATTAATCCAAGGACTAGTTTATGCAGAATCACAAACTAATCAAAACAAAAACTCAATCTCTTTTTGTTCTTTTTGAAAATGAAATTCACAACTTTGAATGAACAAGTTATTGAAATATTGCAAAGAGTCAACACAAAGGTAGGTCGCTCACGAGGGTATATTTTGCGACTGGTCCGACTCCTAAGAAGACTGACAAAACCAGAGATATCTAAGGCTTTGCAACTTCTAAACCTAAAGTCACTACAGGACCAATATAAAAATCAAAACCCTAAGGCTAAAATCTCAAGGAATTTCACTAAAACTTTCGACACTAATGGAACAAGTGTAGGTGAAGATTTTTGACAGTCAACTAGTGGTTCTGGGCAGTAAAGACTAAGAAAAGAAAAATCTAAAAGGAAAAAGTGATAAAAAAGGGAATTTTCTTAATTTTAACAAGGTACGCAGGCAGCCTGTTTAACCAGGTGCGTGCACACTCTGTGTACACAGATACAGTGCGTATAAGTACGCACTGTTTCCAACTCAGAGGGTGCGTACTACTATAAAACAAAGAAAACCTAAGTTCTAACTTGACTCTAAGCTAAGCCACCCAAAAGCACAGTTAAGCAATCAAAAAACAAAAGAAACAAGACTCTTTTCAGATCAAAGTAATGCTCAAAGGAAAAATCAATCACATCAATGGATTCCCCAGTGGAGTCGCCAATTTGTCATGCGGAAAGAGTTATTTTGCGGACAAACCTAACCTCCCTAGGAGTCTAAGACTCTCTAGTGACAAACAAACCAAACAAGAGCAATCCTTCTCTAAACACACATAATTCTATGAGAGATCAAGTGTTTTCCGATCTTACCTTAGGTCCAACGCTTGTTGTAGCAGTCCAGCCTTGCTGATCCAGATGAGCTCCTCCTTCACTTTAAGACCTGCATACACTAACAAAGCAAACGATGACATAACACCTGAATATTTCAAAAAACAAAGCATATTCATCACATAGACCAAGGAGTACATGAAATAATTCATTAACAACAAATCATTGAGAAGAATGGACTTATTTGTATTAAGGAAACAAAAAAGGAACCATTACAACCTGAGCCTTGGTGTTGTGCAAGCTCCTCCCAGGGACCAACAAGAGATTTCCTCTACTTTGACAAGCTCACCCACCCCCAATATGGCAACAAGGAAGGATAGTGATCTCTCCTCACAAGTCAACAATGGAAGTCCTAATTCCAGCAGCATTTACCCTTTAGAATGTTCAGCTTTCAACCTCTCCTCCTTTGGCCCAAGGCCTATATTTATAGTATTCTAGAGGAAGTTATTCAGTTCCAACATCAATGGGATACTCCCTCTTTTGGATGGGGTAGCTCCTCTCTTGATGGGATAAATTCCTCTATCATAGGAGTGCATGAATCATCTGGAGGCGCTCAATACACGTCAAACACTCTTCTAAAAGGCTCTAGAAGTGACCACAAGTAACTTTTTAAAGATGAAACTCGCGCCTTTTGACCTTTACAGGGGTACGCACCCATCCTTTGACTTACAGAGCGTACAAGTACGCAGGTACAGTGTGTTTGGAGTGCGTACACACAAGCAAGGTAGATAGAACCCGCATACCCAGAGATAAACATGTTTTAAGTGACTTTCTCTCTTTTTGAAGTTTGACATGAAGAGCAGAGGTATGAGGCTTGACAAGGAGGATAATATGACTATTGATGGAGCCATATTAACTGCAGATAGTCATGGTGACAAATTTCAGTGTAACACTCATGATAGGAGAGGAGGGCTTTTTGTTTGTAAAAAGCAACTTTGATTTATTATGAATAAAGAAAGACTCTTTCATTCAATGAGGAGCCTGTGTTTCAGATTGATTTTCCTCTTCTTTTATGTGTTTTGATCAGAATGTTGTTGCTAGCATAAATGCAAATGTATATTTGTTTTCTTGTGCATATTGATAACTCACAGTTCATGGTTATGCCTGGCTATTTGAATGTGATTCAACACCATGGTTGAATCATGAAAGGTTGCTGATTCAAAACTACGTTGGACACCAATTTCAAGCTTTTCTTCCATAAGATGGAATGTGTATTCGTATATGAATGATTGGATGGAAATTAAGAATTAATGCTACCTTGTTCTTGTATGAACTAGAAATTGATTCATTTAGACTTAGAATTCATATATGATGTTTAACCTCTCTTTGTCATGCTCCTTCAGGATATATTAGGATAGTAAGGACATAGACTATAGTAGTTAGAAGAAGTGTAGATAGGATTTAATACGTAGTGGTTAGCTGTTTTATTTTGTTGATGTAATTGAAGCCTTCTTCCCAGAAGAAATATTTCAACTCATTTAACAGTTTGCGGGGTCCCTTAAAACCCATTGGAACTAGCCATCCCAAACGAAAGCATGTCTAATTGGGGTTTGCGATCGGGTTAGTTCCCCTTGTTGGTATAGCAAAAATTCGCCATGTCAACAAATTGGCACTAGGAAGAGGGCTTGAACCACCATCCACAATGTTTTATGATTTCATTTATAAATGTTTGCATGGACTTGAAAATATTAATGCATGGATCATGAAGGTCGAAAAGACCCTTCCTCTCATTCAGAAAAGCCTCATTTCGATGAAGAGACACTGTGGGAGTATCCTGTCACTCAAGAACAACCAGACAAAAGACTTACTCAGGCTTATGCTCATTCCCTATCGCAACTCCCTATCTTTCATTGTTTACCACCAATAATAAAAAGAAAGCCAAGGGTCTATCACATAAACAAAGAGACATCTCCAGCCCCTTCTCTTGAAGATATTGTGCTTCACTCTTTATAGAGTATTAACTCTACTTGAGAAGAAATTCCTGAGGATTCCCCTTCTAAAGGCAATCCCTAGCCTGCATTGGAAAATCCTAACGAAGAAACCCTCAAGAAGAACATCCTTATCCACAATATGGCTAAGGTTCCTCTTCCAGGTGGGAACCAGCTTCAACTAGGTGGAAACCAACTCCCACCTCCTCTGGGAGCACTTCCTCCCTACCTCGCTCAGGACGTTGTAGCGATACCTAGGCAACAACATCCCTTACCCAAGAATGCAGAAAGAGTACTGCCTAAATTCGACCCTAGGAAGGGAGACACCACTGATAACCATATTTACTCCTTCTTCCTGGATGTGCACATGCTGGGAGTGGCTAATGAAGATATAGTATGTCTCCTAATGACTATCCATTTTGAGTATTTTCCCCCCAACAATTGACCTGACAAAATATATGTCATAAGGTTCCAATTTGAAATGACAGTGGTGTTTCGAAGCAGGATGTAGTGGTGAAATCTCTAAACATCCTGCACAACTGCCAAAGCTAACTTTTTGACATAAGAGTACTTACCTTCTGTATCATTGAAATTTTAACTGAAATAATATATTGGATGTTCTATCCCATCTTCCTCTTAGACTAAGGCCATGCCAATGGTTGTATCTGCAACAACAAGAAACAGGTAATAGTCATTTTGATAATTTGGAGAATACATTAATGACACTCTAATCAAGGTATCTTTAAGAGCATCAAAAGAAGCTTGCGCAACCTGATCCCAATGAAAGGGTATCCTCTTTCTCAAAAGACCTGGAAAACTTTTAGCCATTCTAGTGTAATTGGGAATGAACCTCCTTAGAAGGTTAGCCTTCCCTTGGAGTCTCTCTAGCTGTAAAAAATTTGAAGGTGGAGGCAAGTCAAGAATTTCCTAAACCTTTAGAGGATTGAGTCAAATTCCATCTCTAGACAATACGAATCCAAGTAATTAGCCAGAACCAACACAAAACACACATTTGTGTGGATTGAGTCGTATCTTGTAGTATCGACACCGTAAAAGTATAGCTCTAAAATGTTGCAGTTGATCAGTCTGCTTTCGTGAATGAGTAGGTAAATCGGCAAGGTAAGGTTGAACAATATGCTTGATGTCATGGAAGGCATAGTTCATTGCCCCCTAAAATGTGGCCCCTACATTTTTCAAACCGAAAGGGAGTTTCCTATAAGCAAATGTGCCCCATGGACAAATAAAAGTTTTTTTAGAATGGTCCTCTGGGCAGATATTGGTTTTATTGTAACTGGAAAAACCATTCATAAATGAGAAAATTTAACATCTGGAACATTCATCAATAATTTGGTCGATAAAAGGAGTACGATAATTGTCTTTTGGACAAGCTTGATTTACATCCCTATAATCGACACACACTCGAATTGTCCCTTGTTTTTTTAATGACAGGAACAATTTTGGAAAACCAATCAGTAAGAGGTACAGGGTAAATGAAACTAGCATGCAAGAGCTTTTCAACTTCTTCTTTAATGGCAATGCCTTTATTTGGATGAACAGGTTGAAGTCATTGTCGAACTAGTTTGACATCAGGATACATTTTGATTTCATGTTCAACAATACTGAAGTCAATGCCCGACATCTCCTCATATGACCATGCAAATATATCTCAAAATTCATGAAAGAGTGTATGGTATGTATCAAGTGCTGATGGATAACAATATTTGTTGACAGGAATGTTTTCTACAACATTAGGTTTGGCTGAAATATTAATAGAAATCGTTTCTTCAAAATTTGACAGGTTTCACTCGGAATCTACTATATCTATGAAAACATAATTCGAAAGGAAATCAACAACTTAAGGGTGGTTAGGTTCATTTGAATAATATTTGATGTCATCTAGAAGATGGGAATGATGATGATAATCTTCCCAAGGTTCTTCTCCTCTCATCATTAATTGGACGATTCCTTCATCCATAGAAAATATACGTGAAAAAGGATCCGAAGAAGTACCATATTCTAATGAATAGTTTACCCATACAATTTGGGAAAGTGGATTTGGAATCATCGCGAAAGCCAGAAAAATTGATTGCTATGCAAGCTCAATGGGGCTTAGCAGCATAACTTTAGTATTATTATCAACTTTAGAACTATTGGTAATCGCCCTTAAATCAGATGAGGTGGAGGAAATCATGTTGCAAGTCTCTACTGTTGCCACATCCGCCAAATCAGATGGTGATGGTAGCATAAAAGTACCCATTAGGGAAGGATATTTAAAGAGACCTACACCAACATTTTGAAGTGATATCGGGGGTCTGTGTACCAACGGAATGCTTCCAATAGCCTGAGAACTACCTGCAAAGAACGCACGTTGATCGATAATTGTGATTCCACCTTTATGAGGGAATTAAATGACATGAAAGTACGTGGAAACCACAACAGCCATAGCATATAGCCATCGCCTTCCCAGTAAAATGTTGTAGTCGAGGGGTCTGTCAACTACCTCAACTTCAACAGTAATTGTTTTTCCCCCTAGTTCAATTTGTAGGTTACTCAATATCCCACAAGGCATATATGTGTGTTCGTCGAACGCTTTTAACGTTTTTGGTGATCATGACAACGACAGTGAACCAAGTTTTTTCCAATAGCTCATTGACATAATGCAAGTAGATGCCCACTCATTAATAATAGTTCGAAGAACATTTTTATTGAGAGCTTTTACTTGAATTAAGAAAGCTAATTGTGCCGGTAACTGTGGTTTATATCTTGCACGGTTAAAAACGACAAGATTGGAATCCATAGGGTCTATTCCACCAATTTCTAACAACAAATCCTTCTTTTGGGAGGGAAAATTTTGTAACACCTCAAGTGTCAACATAGCAGAAGGTGATTGAGCAAGGTCTTCTTCTAGGTTAAATTTTTGAGCTGCTCAATCTCAAGGGTTAAATGTCGATTTATGTACAACTCCCTTTGGTGGTTTTATTGTGAATTCTAGCACAATAGGCGGTAGAATATTTTTATATGAAGTCGAAGTCAAAGGATTAGGTTGATTAGTGGCCTGATTATTCGATGGTGATGGTGGATTTCCATAATCTTTGTTTCATTTTGACACGAAAGCTTCATTTTCAGGCTTTGTAATAGATGGCATAAGTACTTGGGATGTGGAAGCATGGTCTGTCACAATCAAATGTGTCTCCAGGTTTGGAAACGAATCAGTCAACACTGTAGATGTGTTAGAAGTCTTTAGAAGCTTAGATACTTCCGAGCGGTGTGGACACTCTCTTGTAAAATGCTCCTCCTTATAGATTAGACATGGATAACGAGGTTTCCTTGCCAAAGTAGAGGAATCAAATGATTTCTCTTGAGGGGGATTATCTTGTTTCTTCTTGTTTTTCCCCTTCCTCTTGCCTCCTGGTTTCTTTTGATATTTTCCTTTGTCAGATGACATGACATTGACTTCGGATGCAAGAGTGTTTTCTAATCCTTTTGAAGTTTGATTGGAAATGGCAAGTGTTTGACCGGTTGGTCTACCTACTGTTTGTGTGGTCAAAGAACCAATCACACCATCACTAGCATGAGAGTCATTACTCGATGGTGGTGAAGGAACAATGAAATCTGGTCGGGGTGCATTCAGAATATTGTCATAGAGCGTGCCAGAATGTGTACAAGTCAAGTCCAAATATAGGGCACGAGAAATTACTTGCTCTTCTGTGACAACTCCACCTTTTTCCACATCCTTAGTGATTGATGGCCACAAGGATTTTATAAACCACTCATCCAAAAGCTGATTAGGAACATAAGTCTTAACCATTCGACGATGACACCGCCACTCATGAATATGATCTGATACATGAGTAGCAGTAGATTGTTTAAAGTTGGTCAGGAGTTCTATTCCAGTACTGTATTTGATAGGTAACTAGAATTGGGTCAAAAATATGGTGGGTAAAGTCGTAAAGTTGTCGAAAGAAGCTCGTTGTAACTCAATGTACCACATCGTAGCCGGACCAGTAAGCGTTCTTTGGAAAAGACGAACTCTAACTGAATCATCATTCAAGGAATTTGATGAACACCACAAATGAAAATTCATGACATGATTTGATGGGTTTTCTCCAAGATTTTCATTGAATTTTGGAATGTCAGAAGGTAACTTATGCGGAATTACCGGCCACCAAGGTGCATATAAAATTGGACCATTAGTGAGTCGATTTAAATATAGTAATTCAAGAGTTGCTACAAATGGCAACTATCAATTCAATTCAAGTTGAGCATACCTAGGATATGATGGAATTTCTTGAGCAATAGGTCTTTTCATACCAACATAGGGCATCTGTACCTTGTAACCTTGATAAGGTAGTTGTTGTAAAAATCTGGTATAAGGTGTTTGTTGATAATGAGGTTGAATTTTCGGTTGTCCAAGCAAAGCCTTGTTGACCAGGACCTTGGTAAACTTGATATTGTCCAAAACCAAGTTGAGCTTGTTGGGAAACTCCAAATTGGGGTTGGAATTGCTGGAATTGAGGCTGTTGATGTTGGGGCTGCCAAGGTTGTTGGGGTATAGTTTGTTGAATCTGATATTTCTCCCCAATGTTAGCTTGACCAGGTTGTGAATAAACTATATTAGTGTAAGCCCAAGTCACTCTAGATAAAGGTACATTAACGTGAGGTTGTTGGACCCCAGACACAAGTGGTTGTTGTACAACAACCTGAGAAACTTGGACCTGTTGACCTAAAACTTGTTGTTGGGAGGTAGAAGGATCAATTTGTATAAGTTGAGATACAATCATTTCAACTTGTGACTGCGGTATAGTGGAAATAGCAGGTGTAGTAGAAATAGCTGACACAATTTGCATTGGTTGTGTTGGATACACAAGCCTCGGTTGAACTAGCATTGTTGGCTTCCATTGACAGACTCGCATTCTAGATTGACCTGAATACAGTGGGACACTGCCATATGATGGTCCTCCAAGATAAGGTGAATAGGAATATTACTCTCCATATGTTGGCAATCTAGTATGTAGTGGATACATAGGTCGTTGTTCACTAACTTACTGAGTTTGATATTGATATGCATGCTCAAACTATTGAGTTCCTATAAATGAAGAACCAGGTAAAATTCCAATAGAGGACATGGGAGATGACCATGGTGTAGAAGCAACCCCTGTGTGAGTTCTAGATAAAGACTGGTAATCAACCGAGATGGATAGTTCACCATATAGATGTGACTCAGGAGTAGTAGAAAACATCGAAGAGGTTGTGACAAAAGATTCTGTTGCATTTGCATCAGATGATACAGTCTGGGATGTTGACGGTTGTTTGACCATAGTTAACTGTCCCAATATATGTCCTAAAGGATCAACGGGTACGTGAAAAGAAGCAGGAGCAAAAGGAGAAGTACAATGATGAGTATGAAAGTAAAGATAAAGTCCTATTCGAAAATGGAATGGAGTTCTAGGTGTAGTATCTACTTCAAATTATTACTCAATAGCAATTAAACCACATTGAATAAGTTCACCATCAGGTCAGTAATAGACTCCTATTGTTGGTAATGTGGAAGCTTCAGTAGTTAATGATGTCTGACCGTTAACCGGTTGATCATCTTCCGGTAAAGTAACAACTTCTGAATGTTCAAATTTGGGGTCTATATGTTCCAGTAAAAGAACAAGAGTTTTAGGGAGAGGTTCCTCAACAACTTCAGGTTCAGAAGTAACTTATGATTGAGCTTTGATAGGTTCTGGATTAACTTATGGTTGAAATCATTCAAGTTCAGAAGTAATTTCCTATTGAGCAACTTCAAGTTGAGGATTAACTCGTTGTTGAACAACTTCGGTTACCATTTCACTAGTGTCGGTTATAGTGTCCTCAGGTAATTCTGAAACTTCTTATTCAGTAATTGGTATCTCAGCACTCATTGAAATGGGTGACTCTAGTAATTCAGATGAATAACCAGTAGTTCTTGATGTACTTGACTCAATTAAACGATACCGCTTTGACAGAATATGTGTAGCATCCGGTGGCAAAGGTGGTCTTGTCATTGTTCTCCACGAACGATGGGGTAAGGGTTGATGTTCCTCCATGATTTCTGATTAAATTTAGCAGAAAAAGAAATAAACAAAAAGGGTAAGCTAGGCAAAAGGTTTACCAAGCAACTGTGAATTACAGAATACCTCCCGATGAACTGAGAAGTACAGGAAGACAATCTCCCCGAATGATGTGTTCGGTGTATCATAGTGTACAAGGCGGCCATCTCGGTTACCTAAGAATGGATAGAAACCTAGTGTTATCCTCCCATATATACTTGAAAATATGTGGAGGCCTAATCAATATAAGCGTTGTCTAATGTCAAACTGTACAGTGAAAGCATTCCCATATACTTTATGTACTGTAACACCGCCCTATATACCCGAAGGTACTTCGATGAGCTAAGATATACTCACGTATGTGGAATGAGGTATCACACTCGGGATGTATTGCAGACAAGCTAGCAACAATTGCTTTTTTTTTACGACACTAGAACATGTCTCTGGCCTAGAACCACTAAAAGTTTTTCGTTAGGTGACATTGCTCCAATAGGTAAATTGTGGTTAATTTTAAGTTGATTTTTCTTAGGAATTTCCCTTTCAAGTTCAAAACGTGATGTATTATGAAATTCCTAGGAATGAAACTATTATGATAAGAATTATTTCCATTCAATTTAACAATGAAAATCTTAGCTAATAGGGATAAAGCAATCAGATTCCTTTCGATCAAGGAGAAAAGAGCACAACCTAATGCAATTTCCCTAAACTATTCCTATGAGCACACACAAAATTTTTAAATGAAAAATGCATGTATTTCTTTTTGATTTACTTAATGTGAATATGAGCAAAAGGAAACTAATGCACATACAATCAATCAACCTTTCTTGCAAGAACGAAGACTTTACGACATTTCTTTTTCAAAGGAAAGGAAGACTTTTACGACACTTTCTTTCGAAAAAAGATTAATCGACTATAATCTAACTTTGACTATGGATCGATAATGAAAAACAAAACATTTAAGAAACATTAATCAACCAATTCAAATGAGGGTGAGAAAACAAGATAAAAACTTGTTTTTTGAGGCATGACATTCATTGAACAATCAACAAGCAATCAAGCAGAAGTAATTTTGTAAAAAACTCAATCCAAAGGTGGGAAACTGACCCTAATAGGATCAGTGCAGCCCTGAATGGGAGACAGTGCACTTATGAGAACTATCCCTAAGCCAAGGGTGCTCTGCAGTGCACTGTGTCTCTCACAAGCCTGTGCTGGTGACAGTAAGCCATTTCAAGAGGCAAATTGACACAGGTTTTAACCAAAATTCAACACAATAGAGCTAAACTAAAATCAATGAAAGCAAGTAGGGTGTACAAGAGTGTCCTAGGAGGTGGATAAGCTACTAGGAAGGATGATCTTCCCTAGTATATTCACCAATTTGTTTTGGAGAACTTGGTACCTATGGAGAAATACTAATTCCCTAGATAAGTAGCCATATCAAGAACAATAGTTTAGAGCACTTTAGCCTTTTTCTATAAGCAATACATAAGACAAAGAGGATGAAAAAACCTACTTGTTGTTTGCTTTCCTCTTGTCTTGTTTGTATTAGTCTTGTTCGTACTAGTCATGTCGCTCCTTCCCATACTCAACACACTTGAGAAGTACCTGTAAACATCAACAAAAGACAAAGAACAAATCAAAGCAAAAGATCTATTGATTACAAGTAAATGGAATTAGATATATTCACACATATAAGCATCATATAACAAGATAATCATATGGAAAAATTGTTCAAATACTTTATTGAATAGAAGGAACAATTACAACCATGAATTTTGATTCGAAGTCACTCCTCTAGCTTTGATCCCATCCACATCACATCAAAAGCATGACACTTCGGTAGCATAACAATACTTGTCTCAATTTCAATTCTCATAGCAACATTATCTCCTCACAATTCATCAAAGCCTAGCCCCTGATCACTTATATGAGTGCTCAATTTATAGGAAGATGGACGAGGTCATGTTATAAATGGGGGCATTGAATGGCCTTCAATACTTAGAATTAGTTCATGGAGGAAGGGATGAGAGGATAGGACGCATCTTAACTCATTCCTCATCCATTTTTGAGCTCATAGGAGTTGATAAGTGAGGGAAACTTCTAGAAGACTCCAAAAGATAATAATATTCCCCAAACCCTATGTGAATTTCGCTCAATCTTGCCTAGCGCATGCAAAAGAGGGCCTAAGTGCTTTGCAAAGCACCCTGGCGTGGACTTAACTACTCTGCAGTGCACCCTTACATGGGCCTACCTACGCTGGTCCCTTTAGAGATCATTTCAGGATGTCTTGAGTACATGAAACTGTTTGGGAAGGAGGCATTCAAAAGGGTGTCTTGTTTAGTGAATGTAGCAATTGAAATTAGGGTTTCATGACCCCTAAAACACTGATCTAGATGATTGGAGTGATATACCCAAATGGATATGTAACACACCCCCAGGCTTGCCCCTCATACATCTACCCAAAGGATTCTATGTGTGTACGGCCTATCAACTCAGGGAAAGAGATCCCTCCACCTTAGAGGAGATGCAAGCAAATGCACTTAAAGTAGAGGCTAATTTACTAGCCAAGAGAGCTAAGTTAAAGGCTAAAAAAAGAGTAACATTAAAAGAGGAACCTTCATATTTTGTTTCTGTTGATTATAAATTAGACAGTCTACTGAGAACAATAGATAAAATGATGGACAAAATCAATATAGCTTATAGGAATCCTCAAAGAGAAAATCAAACTAGGCAAATAAGAAATACAAACAATCAATGAAATCAACCCTTGAATAAACAAAGAGATCTAAAGTGTCCAGACTAGAAGGTAATACATCCTTTCAAGGAAAATTATACATATGAGGAGGCTAAAGTAGGTGATGATACATAGAATACTCAAATAAATCTATTAGTAGTAAATGATAGTGACTATATTTTTCTCACTCAGGAAGATGAAGAACTTTTCCAGTTATCGCAAAATGAAATAGAACCTGAAGAAACAAAAGATTACAAGAAATGCTTTGAGAATTCTATTATGGAAGTTCAAAAACAATACAACCTCATGAGTAGAAAAGTACCTGATAGTCCTCCAAACAAACCAGCTGAAATACCTGTCGAAACGAATCTTGAGATCCTTACTAGAAAGAATCTTGATGTTATAATCTAGAAACAACCTAATATTGTGTCCAAAACAATTCAAACAAATGATCCCTCTACCATCCAGCCAAGAGATGTACCCCAAAGAGATGTGGCTGATAAAATAGAAGCTATTGATTCAAATAAAACAAAAACGTCATTTAATATAGAAAAGCGAATTCGCAAAACTCAAAATCCCTATTCCTTTGAAAAAATTGATGAGTAGAAATCCTTATATATCCCAGGTAATGAAAACATTGAGCATAGGAGAAGGCACTGATACATTTAATGTGTCAGATGATCAACCTGAATTACTATTCAGCCCTGAAGTTGATTGCAAACCTCAAGAGGGACATGTTCCTCCCTTTCATGTTAGTCAAACTATTCATGACAAAATCTTACACAATGTTATGCTTGACTCAAGGGCTTTCCACAACCTTATGCCGAAAGTAATTATGGAGAATCTTGGGTTAGTTATTATCAGAAGGTATAAAGACTTGTATTCATCTAATTCTAGTCAATCAAGTGCCTTGGACTTATAAAAGATTTGTGTGTAAATTTAGTCCAAATCCCTGCCAAAAGTGTATTTATGGATATAGTTGTTGCCATTATTTCACCAAAATATGGAGTGCTTCTTTCCCTTTCATGGGGAGCCAAAATCCAAGGAAATTTACAGATGGGTATTTCTTATGCAACAATCCTCATCTTTGGTCAGAACAAAAGACTCTATAGCGAGAAACTCATGAAATTAATGGTCACCACTCAGGATAGGTCTAACAATTATCCTATATATTCTGTTTGTTCTGATTCGGAATCATTTATTCTTTACAATGATTTAATCACACAAGAACAAAGTCAAAGCCATAGTATTGTTTTTTGTCTCAATGTTGATTGTCAAACCCTAATCACTGACCAGGATAATTCAGATGAAGTTTTGTGGAATTTTGGTTTTGATGGATCAGTAAGTAAAGAAGTAGTTGGTGTTAGTGTATGGGTTTCTAATTCATATACTCATCACTCAGAAGGCCATTCTTACAAATTAAAATTTCAGTGTTCCAATAATGTTGCATAGTACGAATACTTTCTGTTAGGATTACAACTCTTGGATAAACTTGGTGCTAAACGAGTTCCCATTAATAGATATTTTGAGTTAGTGATAAAAATATCAAAGGAGAATACTCTGCAAACATCCTAGGATGAGAGCCTACAAAAACACTATGTTAGACTTTCTTGATGCATTCACTGAATATAGTTTGTTTACAGTTTCAAGAGATCAAAATATACTAGATGATGGTGTTGATACTTTGGCAAGTACTTGTAAATTACCATTTTATCCCACTCATCCATATATAGTCGAAGCGAAGAATAGACCTACTGTACTTGATAACATTAGATATTGGTAGGCTTTTGGAGATGATGCTCAGATTGAAAACTCTTTTTCAATCTAAAGATGAATTTTAAGATACTAATATAGATGTAGAGTTTGATATAGAAGATACTGTACATACTACTGTAATTAAATTAGAATTACCTGAAATAGATGAAAGAAAACAAGAAACATGTTTTTACAACTGAAAGAAAACATCTTGCCTAGAGGGCTTGTTCGTTTAGAAGATCTATTTGATTTAAATGATGTAGCTAAGAAGCCCAAAATTGAACCCACTTGAGCTAGGGTTGAGGGACAATAACGTTGGGACTAAAATTCAACCCAAAATGATCAAATTGTCTAAATCCTTACCTCCAGTTGAAATTTTGATCTACATTAAATTGTTGAAATAATACATTGATGTTTTTTCATGGAGTTATGAGGACCTAAAATCCTATGACACAAGTATCATACAACACAAAATCCTGTTGAAAGAAGATCATAAACCCTTTAAACAAAAATTAAGGAAGATTAATCCAATTCTTATGCCTCTAGTTGAAAAAGAGGTAAAGGGAATGTATGATGAAAAAATCATAGTACCTCTAAGATATTCCAAATGGGTGTCCAATTTGGTTCCCACTCGAAAAATGACTAGTGAAATCAGACTCGACATTGATTTCAAAAATTTAAATAAAGCCTCTCTAAAAGACAATTACCCTCTGCATAATATGGACCACAGTCTACATAAGGTAGTTGGATCTAGCAAGATTTCCTTGCTGTTATAACCATATCTTAGTACACCCAGATGATCGAGAGAAAATAACATTTACTACACCTTGATGCACTTTCATGTATGTGAAAATGTCATTCGATCTAATGAATGTTGGAGCAACATTTCAAAGAGCCATGGCTTTCACTTTTGCTAATGAAATGGGTGATTTCATAGTTATATATCTAGATGACATCACTGTTTTTTTTTTAAACTAATGAGGAACACTTAATTCATCTGAGAAGGGTTTCTGAAAAATGTCCAAGATTTGGCATTTCCCTCAATCCTAATAAAACATTATTTGGTTTGCAAGAAGGAAAACTATTGGGACGCATTATTTTTAAAGAAGGAATAAATATAGATCCTAGTAGAATAGAAGCTATACTCAAAATTAATCTCCACGGGAATTTAAAAGAAGTTCAATCTTTTATTGGACAGATAAAATTTTAAGAAGATTCATTCTGAATTTAGTTGAACTCTTAAAGAATATTACCAATATAATAAAAAAGGATATTGAGGTGAAATGGAACATGGAATATAGACAATCATTTAACAGTGTAAAGTAAGCTTTAACTCAAGCACCTGTGTTAATTTGTCCAGATTTTACTAAAGCTTTTCTCATTTTCTCATTTGCCTCAGAACACACCATTGTTGCAATCCTCCTATAAAAGAATGATGAGGGCCATGAACAACCCATTTCTTTCTTCAACAAATATTTGAGATATGTAGCCTCAAAACATGACATTATGGAAAGGCAAGTGTTTTCCCTGGTAAAGGCCATAAAAGGCTTTAGAGCATATATTCTCCATTCACACATAATTGCTTTTGTTTTAAATGAAGTAGTTAAAGATATATTGACTCAAAACGATCCAAATGGGAAAAGGTGTAAGTGGATTGTTGTTATACTATAATATGATATTGAAATCTGACCCACTAAACTAATCAAAGTTCAAGGGCTAGTAAAATTAATGGTATAATCTAACTTACATGCTTTAAATATCAATTTTCTTGCAATAGTTATTGATCTAGGCGAGCTAATGACTCCTATGGTAGTAGAAGCTTTTTCAACCTCTCCCTGGTATACAGACATTGTTTATGTGCTACATAATTTACAAGATCCTCCTAGCTTAACTAAAACAAAGGCTAGATTTATTAAACATAAATTTGTTAAGTTTTGTATTTTGAATGAAAATCTGTACTGAGAAGATGCTAGTGGTGTTTTACTAATTTTTTTTTGGAAAATGAAGAAGATAAAGTAATGCAAGAGTTCCATGAAGGAGACTACGGTGGACACCTGTATTGGAAAACTACTGCAAATAAGACTCTAAGGCCATGTTTTCACTTGCCCACCTTATTTTCCTATATCCAAAATAAGGTTGCTTCATGCCATAAGTGCCAAATATTCGAAGCTAAAAAGAGGTTGTTTCCTTTACCCTTGAGGCCTATATTTGTTGAAACTCCTTCCCAATAATGGGGTCTTTACTTTATAGGAGAAATCCACCCTACATCATATGCCCAACATAAGTGGATTCTGATAGCCACTGATTACTTTACAAAATGGATAGAAGCCATAGCTACCAGACAAGCTTTAGATGCAATCAAAATAAATTTCCTGGAAAACAATATCCTTGCTAGATTTGGTTGCCCTAGAATATTATTACTGACAATGTTGCAACTTTCAGGTCATAAAATATGATAGATTTCTGCAATAAATATAAGGTAAAATTGAGACATTCTAGAGCCTATTACCCTCAGGGAAAAAGTTGTTGTAGGACAATAAAAAATCATGGCAAATAAGGATGGTTAATGCATTATGAGAAGACGGGCTTACTACCAAAAAGTCAATAGGCATGTCTCCATATCATCTAGTGTATGGGATAGATGTTGTTTTTCCAACCTCGTTGGGAATTCATGTTTTAAAGATGATGCAAGAGTTGGAGGTGGAATAAAATGATTTACAGAGGAGAATAAACCAGAGCATCCATTTGCATCAAACCAGAGAAGTAGTTCGTAACAGAACTCAAGTGATTTAATATAGCATCAAGGAAACATTTGACCGAAGGACAAAAGATGATGATTTTCATATTGATAATCATGTTCTAAAATGGGGTTCCATAAAGGATAAAAAAGGAAAGCATGGTAAGTTTGACAACTTTTGGATGGGACCTTACATTATTTATTCTTACTGATGTAACAGTGCCTTTTTTCTGAAGAACACAGATGGGACAGAAATACCTGGAGGACTTGCTAATGGTAGGATGCTCAAACATTATGTTTTTCAAGACTAACAAAGTGTTTTATCAAAAACATTGTTGATACGATTTACTTTTGTACACTCGTGAGTGGGTGGCTTGTATCTCAAAGTTGAAGCTCATGGAGAAGGCCCTAAGCTTTGAGACATTTTTCCACCATAAATATAGAAAACATAAAAAATTAGATGCAATAAATACTAAAGAGAAGGACTCAACGCTACTAGTCTATGGTGTTCTTGACACTTCACCAGGAAGTGCCATCCCCAGCTAGAGCGACTATTAGTGTCCTAGAATCTATAGAATCAATGATCATTGAGTATTTTCTTTCAGTATTTCACATTGTAAATAATATAGCTCTCTACAAATGATTTCCAAAAAAAAGAGATAGAAAAGCGAAAATAAAAAATGAAAAGAGGGTATAAATACAAAAATAAAATAAAAGAAAAAAGAAAAGAAATGATAAATAAACCCCATAAAAAAACCTAAAAGTGATGCTAGATTAAGCGTCGCTACTAGCCTTCCATCTTTGTAAAAGAATTAATAGATGAAATTGTGTGCAGCTTGTTCAAAATGCCACAATCCCTTTCTGCTTGGGACATATAGTTTAATCATGCTCAAGTTGTTTTCAATTTATGTTAATTAGGTTAGAGTTAACAACCTAACCAAGCAATTTAATCTTGGTTAAGATTAGATACGCAGAAATAGGTGAATAATGTTAATTCAACTGTTTAATATGGATTAATTTAGCTGAATATATTAGTCTAGTGTTGGAAATAGATAACCTATCTTTGAGAATAACAATTGAAGGGGTTTGCATACCCAAATACATCAATATTTTCTTTAAAATAGCATTAGGATAGGAAAATGAGGATTTTATGTAATATTTCCAAAGTATTTCATTATCCAAAGTTTCGCACTTTGGGTTATGTTTTATAAACCAAAAAGATGTGGTGAGGCCCTTCGTGTTAACATCCCCTCATTTCACCACCACCCGATCATTCCCCACTTGCATCCAACAACCCATTAAGGGGTTTAGACCCCCTCAAAGCAGTAACGTTTAACAATCGGGGGGGGGGGGATCTCAAAAGTTGTTTACCTACCCCCAACGTGGCACCACCAGATGAGTTTGGACTCCCCCTTCCTTACACCAAATACCACCACACTTGTAATATTCCTAATTAGCTATGGCTAATTGGAATATTCAATTTTGTTCGATTTTTTCCTTGTATAGATATTTGTAAATAAAAAGTGAGGAAGGGGGAACATAACTCACTTTAGAATAAAAAGTCACTTCCTAGATAGCACAATGTTGTGACTTAAGGGGGAACTAAGGGGGCCAAAGGGGGACGTAAAAATGGGGCCCACGCAGACACATGGAGGGACTGCGTAGGAGGGAAGGAACACATGGCAAGGAGGGGATCACGTAGGAGAAAGTGAGCCTAGGGATTGCAAGAGGCAGAGGCTATAAAATAGAGAGGAACCCCCTCATTTGGGATCATTCTGGTTATGAGAATTTGTGATAGTCATTTCGACTTAGAGAATGCTTGTTGTTTAGCTAGTCTGCAGCACTGTTTAGTGCATTGAGTGTCTCCATTCAGAAATCTCACCCTTAGCCCCGGGGGACTTCGAGTGCCTGCTCAGCCAAGGTATTTCCATTGGCATCCTAGCAATAGATTCATCAACATTTCAACAACAGTTTCATTAGCATTTCAACAGTAGTTTCATCAGCAATTCAGCAACAGTTTCATCAGCGTCTTTTAGGAACTGCGTAGAACCCCAAGGGGGTGATTTTCGGGGATCATCCATTTCAGAAAAGATTTTTCATATTTTTTGGGTTTTTGGAGTAGAGTCCGATTCCAGAGTTTCAGCCTTTTCTAAGGAGGGGAGAAGCCCCAAATCCTCATTCAATTTCCAGTAGCAACAGTAGCACGGCATTTTCCCAGCAGCTGGGACGCAGATCAGTGTGAGGCCATTCTAAGAAAGCTTTCTGGGTTTTCTCAGTTTCTTGAGTAGAGCCCGAATCCAGAGTTTTAGCTTTTTTTGAGGAGAGGAGCAGCCCCAAATCATCATTCTTTTTCTAGGAGCAGCAGCACAGCAGCAGCATCAATGCATAGAGGCCATTCTTGTCATTCTGAGAGTATTTCCTCACCTGCCTTGTGCAAGTCAACGTGCCATCTGTCTAATCACCTACTGTACTCATTTATTGCCCAGTATAATAAAATGGCTTAGCATTTCTCACTGCATTTCTTGTGTATCTGCTTATATTTCTAGTTTACATTATTATATGCTATTCCACTGTTATTTTATCACTTCTGGGTCATTATATCATTTGCACCTATTTGGTTGGAGCTTTTGCTGGGGTTTGAGGAATATTCTGGGTTAGGAATATTACAGTGGTATCAAAGCATAAATCTCGCTTAGCCTATGGAGCTAGCAATCTATGACACTGGGGAAAAAACCCTATATCTGTTATAGAGGTCAGAGATACAAAGACACTGGGTGTAGGTTGGAGAATACCTATGGAGAGGGAGATTGTGCTCCTGTGGCAGACACAGAGCAAGAGGAAACTGTGGTAGACACAAAAAAAAGAGAGCCAGTAGTGGACACAGAGCAGATTATAGACGAGGACGGGAAGAGATTTGTGGATATTCTCCTCAAATCAGTGCAGGATTTGTTGAGGCAGATTGAGGTGATGGGGTAGAGATTAACGACAGTAGAGGCCAGAAAATGGGAGAGACCATGATTATTTTAGATCGTTGAGGGATCAGGTGCATCCCATCACTTGCCAGAGCAGCGTAATACTGCGCAACAGGGGGCCTCACATGCCCGCACACGCTCTACCACCTTCTTAGGAGCAGACGCGAGGTTAAATTTTTGAGCTGCTCAAGCTCAAGGGTTAAATGTTGATTCATGTACAACTCCCTTTGGTGGTTTTATTGTGAATTATAGCATAATAGGCGATGGAATATTTTAATATGAAGTTGAAGCTGAAGGATTAGCTTGATTAGTGGCTTGATTATTCGACGGTGACTATGGATTTCCATAATCTTTGTTTCATTTTGACACCAAGGCTTCATTTTCAGGCTTTGTAATAGATGGCATAAGTACTTGGGATGTGGAAGCATGGTCTGTCACAACCAAATGTGTCTCTAGGTTTCGAAATGAATCAGTCAACATTGTAGATGTGTTAGAAGTCTTTAGAAGCTTAGATACTTCTGAGCGGTGTGGACACTCTCTTGTAAAATGCTCCTCCTTATAGATTAGACATGGATAACGAGGTTTCCTTGCCAAAGTAGAGGAATCAAATGGTTTCTCTTGAGGGGGATTATCTTGTTTCTTCTTGTTTTTCCCCTTCTTCTTACCTCCTGGTTGCTTTTGATACTTGCCTTTGTCAGATGACACGACATTGACTTCGGAAGCAAGAATGTTTTCTAATCCTTTTGAAGTTTGATTGGAAATGGAAAGTGTTTGACTAGCTGGTCTACCTACCATTTGTGTGGTCAAAGAACCAATCACACCATCATCGGCATGAGAGTCATTACTTGATGGTGGTGAAGCTGGTCGGGGTGCATTCAGAATATTGTCATAGAGCATGCCAGAATGTGTATAAGTCAAGTCCAAATATTGGGCACGAGAAATTACTTGCTCTTCTGTGAAAACTCCACCTTTTGCCACATCCTTAGTGATTGATGGCCACAAGGACTTTATAAACCACTCATCCAAAATATGATTAGGAACATAAGTCTTAACCATTCGACGATGACACCGCCACTCATGAATATGATCTGATACATGAGTAGCAGTAGTTTGTTTAAAGTTGGTCCGGAATTCTGTTCCAGTCCCGTATCTGATAGGTAACTGGAAGTGGGTCAAAACTATGGTGGCTAAAGTCGTAAAGTTGTCGAAAGAAGCTCGTTGTAACTCAACGTACCATTTCGTAGCCGGACCAGTAAGCATTGTTTGGAAAAGATGAACTCTAACTAAATCATCATTCAAGGAATTTGATGAACACCACAAATGAAAATTCATGACATGATTTGATGGGTCTTCTCCAAGATTTGCATTGAATTTTGGAATGTCAGAAGGTAACTTATGTGGAATTACCGGCCACCAAGGTGCATATAAAATTGGACCATTAGTGAGTCGATTTAAATATGGTAATTCAAGAGTTGCTACAAATGGCAACTATCAATTCAATTCAAGTTGAGCATACCTAGGATATGATGGAATTTCTTGAGCAATAGGTGTTTCCATACCAACATAGGGCATCTGTACCTGGTAACCTTGATAAGGTAGTTGTTGAAAAAATCTGGTATAAGGTGTTTGTTGATAATGAGGTTGAATTTTCGGTTGTCCAAGTAAAGCCTTGTTGACGAGGACCTTGGTAAACTTGATATTGTCCAAAACCAAGTTGAGCTTGTTGGGCAACTCCAAATTAGGGTTGGAATTGCCGGAATTGAGGCTATTGATGTTGGGGCTGCCAAGGTTGTTGGGGTATAGGTTGTTGAATCTGATATTGCTCCCCAATGTTAGGTTGACCAGGTTATGAATAAACTATATTAGTGTAAGCCCGAGTCACTTTAGATAAAGGTACATTAACCTGAGGTTGTTGGACCCCAGACACAAGTGGTTGTTGTACAACAACCTGAGAAACTTGGACCTGCTGACCTAAAACTTGTTGTTGGGAGGTGAAGGATCAATTTGTATAGGTTTAGATACAATCATTTGAACTTGCAACTGTGGTATAGTGGTAACAACAGGTGTAGTAGAAATAGCCGACACAATTTGCATTAGTTGTGTTGGATACACAAGCCTCGGTTGAACTAGCATTGTTGGCTTCCATTAATAGACTCGCATTTTAGATTGACCTGAATACAGTGGGACACTGCCATATGATGGTCCTCCAGGATAAGGTGAATAGGAATATTACTCCCCATATGGTGGCAATCCAGTATGTAGTGGATACATAGGTCGTTGTTGACTAACTTGCCTAGTTTGATATTGATATGCAAGATCAAACTATTGAGTTCCCATAAATGAAGAACCATGTAAAATTCCAGTAGAGGACATGGGTGATGACCATGGTGTAGAAGCAACCCCTGTGTGAGTTCTAGATAACGACTGGTAATCAACCGAGATGGATGGTTCACCATATAGATGTGATGCAAGAGTAATAGAAAACATCGAAGAGGTTGTGACAAAAGATTTTGTTGCAGTTGCATTAGATGATACAGTCTGGGATGTTGACGGTTGTTCGACCATAGTTAGCTGACCCAATAGATGTCCTAAAGGATCAACGGGTACGTGAAAAGAAACAGGATCAAAAGGAGAAGTACAATGATGAGTATGAGGGTAAAGATAAAGTTCTATTCGAAAATGGAATGGAGTTCTAGGTGTAGTATCTACTTCAAATTCTTCCTCAATAGCAATTAAACTAGGTTGAAGAAGTTCACTATAAGGTCAATAATAGACTTCTAGTGTTGGTAATGTGGAAGTTTCAGTAGTTAATGATGTCTGAGGGTTAATTGGTTGATCATCTTCTAGTAAAGTAACAACTTCTGAATGTTCAAATTCGAAGTCTATATGTTCTAGTAAAATAACAAGAGTTTTAGGGAGAGGTTCCTCAACAACTTCAGGTTCAGAAGTAACTTATGATTGAGCTTTGATAGGTTCCGGATTAACTTATGGTTGAAATCATTCAAGTTCAGAAGTAATTTCATATTGAGCAACTTCAAGTTGAGGATTAACTCGTTGTTGAACAACTTCGGTTACCGTTCACTAGTGTCAGTTATAGTCTCCTCAGGTAATTGTGAAAATTCTTCTTCAGTAACTGGTATCTCAGCACTCACCGAAATGGGTGACTCTAGTAATTCAGATGAAGAACCAGTAGTTCTTGATGTACTTGAATCAGTTAAACGAGACCACTTTGACTGAATAGGTGTAGCTTCCGGTGGCAAATGTGGTCTTGTCATTGTTCTCCACGAACGACGGGGTAAGGGTTGATGTTCCTCCATGATTTCTGATTAATTTTATCACAAAAAGAAATAAACAAAAAGGGTAAGCTAGGAAAAAGGTTTACCAAGCAACTGTGAATTGCAGAATACCTCCCGATGAACGGAGAAGTATAGGAAGCAATTTCCCCGAATGATGTGTTTGGTGTATCATAGTGTACAAGGTAGCCATCTCGGTTACCGAAGAATGGATAGAAACCTAGTGTTTTCCTCCCATATATACCTGAAAGTATGTGGAGGCCCATTCAATATAAGCGTTGTCTAATGCAAAACTGTACAGTGAAAGCTTTCCCATATACTTTATGTATTTTAACACCGCCCTATATACCCGAAGGTACGTCGATGAGCTACGATATACTCACGTACGTGGAATGAGGTATCACACTCGGGATGTATTGCAAACAAGTTAGGAACAATTGCTTTTTTTTACGATGCCAGAACATGTCTCTAGCATAGAACCACTAAAAGTTTTTCGTTAGGTGACATTGCTCCATTAGGTAAATTGTGGTAAATTTTAAGTTGATTTTGCTTAGGAATTTCCCTTTCAAGTTCAAAACGTGATGTATTCTGAAATTCCTAGGAATGAAACTATTATGATAAGAATTATTTCCATTCAATTTAACAATGAAAATCTTAGCTAATAGGGATAAAGCAATCAGATTCCTTTCGATCAAAGAGAGAAGAGCACAATCTAATGCAATTTCCCTAAACTATTCCTATGAGCACACACAAAATTTTTCAATGCAAAATGCATGTATTTCTTTTCGATTTCCTTAATGTGAATATGAACAAAAGGAAACTAATGCACATACAATCAATCAACCTTTCTTGCAAGTATGAAGACTTTACGACATTTTTTTTTCAAAGGAAATGAAGAATTTTACAACACTTTCTTTCGAAAAAAGATTAATCGACTATAATCTAACTTTGACTATGGATCGATAATGAAAAAAAAAAACATTTAAGAAACATTAATCAACCAATTCAAATTAGGGCTAGCAAAGAAGATAAAAACTTGTTTTTTGAGGCATGACATTCATTGACCAATCAACAAGCAATCAAACAGAAGTAATTTTGTAAAAAACTCAATCCAAAGGTGGGAAACTGACCCTAGGAGGATCAGCGCAGCCCTGAATGGGAGACAATGCACTTGAGAGAACTATCCCTAAGCCAAGGGTGCTCTATAGTGCACTGTGTCTCTCACAAGCCTGTACTGGTGACAGTAAGCCAATTCAAGAGGCAAATTGACACAATTTTTAACCAAAATTCAGCACAATAGAGCTAAAATAAAATCAATGAAAGAAAGTAGTGTCTACAAGAGTGTCGTAGGAGGTGTATAAGCTACTAGGAAGGATGATCTTCCCCAGTATCATCACCAATTTATTTTGGAGAATTTGGTATCTATGGAGAAATACTAATTCCCTAGATAAATAGCCGTTCAAGAACAACAGTTTAGAGCACTTTAGCCTTTTTCTATAAGCAATACATAAGACAAAGAGGATGACAAAACCTACTTGTTGTTTTCTTTCCTCTTGTCTTGTTTGTATTAGTCTTTTTTATATTAGTCCTGTCGCTCCTTCCCATACTTAACACACTTGAGAAGTACCTATAAACATCAACAAAAGACAAAGAACAAATCAAAGCAAAAGATCTAATGATTACAGGTAAATGGAATTAGATACATTCACACATATAAGCATCATATAACAAGATAATCATATGGAAAAATTGTTCAAATACTTTATTGAATAGAAGGAACAATTACAACCATGAAGTTTGATTCGAAGTCACTCCTCTAGCTTTGATCCCATCCACATCACATTAAAAGCATAACACTTCAGTAGCATAACAATACTTGTCTCAAAGTCAATTCTCATAGCAACATTATCTCCTCATAATTCATCAAATCCTAGCCCCTGATCACTTATATGAGTGCTCAATTTATAGGAAGATGGAGGAGGTCATGTTATAAATGGGGGCATTG
>APFE030419039.1:32629-121613 GCA_000404065.3 Pinus taeda
CCTTTCTCTGCTGAAACCTGCTCCTGCATTCAGAGTCTTCATGACCAAAGTTATTGCAAATAGAACATTCAACTTCATTTTCAAGAACCGAAAAGTTGTTATAGGTCCTTTTGTAATCCCGGTCATACTTCTTTGTTTTTGAGCTTCCCTAGTCATGATTGTTTTATATGCAACACATTGAGCTTCTTTGTGACCAATTATGACAAGAGAAACATTGTCCATTGAAGAAGCTTCTGCGGTTATCAAATCTACCGGCCAAATGATTGTAATTTCTATTGTCATCCATTCTTGAAGCAATTTGAGAAGATTTTACCTGTGGCTGGTTGTAGCTTTTGTTCACCCTTAAGACGGATTGCCCCTGGTTTACCTAATAGTCTTTGTTTGTTCTTGATGTAATTCGTCCCTGCTTTACCTGGTGATCTCCATTGTGCTTTTTCTCATTCCTTCTTGCTGCATCAAGATAACTCTTTGAGGTGGATGCTTGAGATGTTTCTCCATTATACCCCAGACCTGTCTTTTTTAGCGGAGAACGTTGTACATTGATGATCTCATCCAGAGTTTCAAATCCTTTGACATACTTAAGATTATAGCCTTTGTTTTCTCAATTTCTTTTCTAAGGCCAACTATTTCACCTTCTAACGTTTCAAGAAATTTTTCTTTTTCATTAATTTGAAATTGTAGAGTATCAATGATCATATTCTTTTCTTCTATACAAGTCTTGAGTCTAGAAATTTCTTCAGAAAAGCTATCCACATCTATAGCATCCATGTAATCATCATCTTCAAAGACCATCAAAAGTTTATAGTCATTACCTCGTTCATCTTCATCACTATTTGATAGACCGTCACTGTCTTCATGAGTGTAGTAGCTCTTCTTATTTGCATTTTGTTTCTTGTTCCATCTAATAGGTTCCTTTCCCTTGTCGATCTGTCCATATGAGGACATTTGGCAGCATAGTGACCTACTCTTCCACAGGAAAATCATTTGAAGGGAAACTTACCTCTGAACCGTCCAGTACCCCGTTGAAGATTTCTGACAAAAATTGATTCTTCTTCTTCTTCCGACCCATGTCCTGATTCATAGTACTCTCCTTCGCCTGAAGCCTTGAAGGCAACTTCTCTCCTATCAGATGGACCTCCTTTCCTCATTTCATAAGTAGTTAGAATTCCATGCAGTTGTGACATTTTAAGATGTTGTAGATTCTCCTTTTCTTCTATAGCAAAAAATTTAGATTGAAACCTAGGTGACAAAGATCTTAGAACTTTTTCAACCACAACAGCCTCTTTTATTTCTTCACCCAAATTTTTCATACAACTAACAATCTCATCCACACGAAGAAAATAGTTAGCCACACTTTCATCATTATACATCTTGAGATTTTCATACTGAATCCTGAGGGTTTGAAGTTTTGCACATTTTCCCTGATCATCTCCTTCATAGATCAGAACAATCTTGTCCCATATTTCTTTTGCGGATTTATACTGCATAACTTTCACAAATTCTGATTGAGATAGGCATCCTAGAAGAGTATTTACTGCCTTTGCATTTGTTTCATATTTCTTTTTCTCTGCTAGATCTGTAGGAGTAGCTGATGGAAAATTATACCCTGTTTCTATGATGTCCCAAACTTTTGTACCCAAAGATTGAAGATAGGCAGTAACTCTTACCTTCCAATATACGAAGTTTTTCCCATCAAAAATCGGTGGCCTGATCAATGCTTCCCTCTCATAGTTGCTCATGATGATGGATATTCCTTCAAGCGATCAAGCTCCTTCAAAAGGACCTGCTCTGATACCAATTGTTGGAAATAATACTGAGGGGGGGGGGTGAATCAGTATTATCAAATTCTTTTCAATATATCTTCCTTATTTATACTTTGAATTATTCTTCAGATATTGATCATACTTTGTATGTTAGACCATAAATAATGAGCATGAACAAGAAAAATAGATAGTCACACCAAAGAACACCAGATATAAGGTGGAAACCCAATGTGGGTGAAAACCACGTACTGCAATATGTCTCTATCTTCTTTCAATTAGAAACTCCTTTTACAATGGTCTTGTATTGGTGTAGTCCTTTACCAGTACGCAGGCTGCAACCTGCAGAGAGCTACAACTCTCTCTCGTTTTCTAGTCTTTCCTGGAAGGGAGCTACAACCCCCTTTGCTATTTTACTTCTTTAGGGACCACGTTTCATTAATTTTCGAACTGGATCCATGAACATCAAATGATCATCAAGTACATGAAAACCACCCAATCTCCTTATACAAAAAACCAATGAATCACCCACCCTTCAAAATGTTGTAAACATAAAAGAATACCAGAAATCTAATCCCAGAACTTTGCTCCAATAGATAAAAGACAATCAACAATTGTTTCAAGATAAGGCCACAACTTCACCAACAGGGGCCTGTGTATATCCGCAGCTCTTCTGAGACAGAACTGCGCAGATCCACACTGGTTGTTCTTCTGCTCTGCGAACTTTTCTTCAGATCCACACCTCCACTTTCGACTTACTGCGTAGACCCGCACTGTGCCTTCTTCTCGCCTGCGTACCTCGCACTTCGTGCTTGTCTGTGCTGCGTGCACCCCGCACTGTGCCTTCTCCTGTACTGCGTACCCTGCACTGCGCCTTTGACTACGCTGCATACCCATGCACTGCGCCTTTGACTGCGCTGCGTACCCACGCACTGCGCCTTCGGATCATCTGCGGACTTCTGATTAGGGCCAAATTTTTAGTACACCAATGTGCCATAGTCAGTCAGATCCACGGATCTGATTACGCGCCCGAGAGATCACGACTTCATAGATTTACCTTCAAATTTACTTTTATTTAGATCAAGCATTTTACATTGACAACCCAATATTTCAGATCTTAAGATATTCAATTGAAAAGATACCTTAGCCAAGTGATCTCCTTCCCTATTTATAGTCAAGCCCTTATTCACACTATGGGACAAAACCATCAATAACCAATACAAGGGATCCAAACTGGGGCTAAAATAGATCCTATACCATGGGCCAAAACCATAGCATCAGAAAGGTCGGGCTAAATACCACGGGCCAAACATAAGAAACCCCACATGAGCACGCTTCACTGCCTTGAAGTGAGTGAACTGGGGTTCTGCACCTTCTGAACGGGTAACCTGCGGGTATGACTGCACCTCCTGGACGGCGAACCAGCGAGTCCACACCTTTTGAACCATTCACCTGCGAGCCTCTTAATATCCATCATTTTGAGAGCCTGAACGGACCATTGCCACTTGAGTGAGTTGCCATCAAGTACAACACCTGTATCATAGAGCCATACCAGAATCATAATGCCAACACATTGAATGGCCTTCCATACTTAGAATTAGTTCATGGAGGAAGGGATGAGAGCATAGGATGCATCTTAACTCATTCCTCATCCATTTTCGAGATCATAGGAGTTGATAAGTGAGGGAAACTTCTAGAAGACTCCAAAAGATAATAACATTCCCCAAACCCTATGTGAATTTCACTCAATCTTGCCTAGCGCATGTCAAAGAGGGCCCAAGTTCTTTGCAGAGCACCCTGGAGTGGACTTAACTACTCTGCAGTGCACCCTTACATGGGCCTACCTACGCTGGTCCCTTTAGAGATCATTTCAGGATGTCTTAAGTACATGAAACTGTCTGGGAAGGAGGCATTCAAAAGGGTGTCCTGTTTAGCGAATGTAGCAATTGAAATTAGGGTTTCATGAGCCCTAAAACATTGATGTGGATGATTGGAGTGATATATCCCAAATGGATATGTAACACATCCCCAGGCTTGGCTCTCATACATCTACCCAAAGGATTCTATGTTGATATGGCCTATCAACTCAGGGAAAGAGATCCCTCCACCTTAGAGGAGATGCAAGCAAATGCACTTAAGGTAGAGGCTAATTTACTAGCCAAGAAAGCTAAGTTAAAGGCTAAAAAAAGAGTAACATTAAAAGAGGAACCTTCATCTTCTGTTTCTGTTGATCATAAATTAGACAGTCTACTGTGGACAATAGATAAAATGATGGACAAAATCAATATAGCTTATAGGAATCCTCAAAGAGAAAATCAAACTAGGGAAATAAGAAATCCAAACAATCAAAGAAATCAACCCTTGAATAAACAAAGAGACCTAAAGTGTCCAGAATAGAATGTAATACCTCCTTCCTAGGAAAATTATACATATGAGGAGGCTGAAGTAGGTGATGATACATATAATACTCAAATAAATCTATTAATAGTAAATGATAGTGACTATATTTTGCTCACTCAGGAAGATGAAGACCTTTCCTAGTTATCACAAAATGAAATAGAACCTGAAGAAACAGAATATTACAAGAAATGATTTGAGAATTCCATTATGGAAGTTCACAAACAATACAACCTCATGAGTAGAAAAGTACCTGATAGTCCTCCAAACAAACTAGCTGAATACCTGCCGAAAAGAATCTTGAGATCCTTACTAGAAATAATCTTGATGTTATAATCTAGAAACAACTTGACATTGTGTCCAAAACAATTCAAACAAATGATCCCTCTACCAGCCAGCCAAGAGATGTACCCCAAATAGATGTGGCTGATAGAATAGAAGCTATCGATTCAAATAAAACACAAACATCATTTAATATAGAAAAGTGAATTCGCAAAACTCAAAATCCCTATTCCTTTGACAAAATTGATGAGTAAAAACCCTTATATATCCCAGGTAATGAAAACATTAAGCATAGGAGTAGGCACTGATACATTTAATGTATCAGATGATCAACCTGAATTACTATTCAGCCCTGAAGTTGATTGCAAACCTCAAGAGGGAGATGTTGCTCCCTTTTATGTTAGTCGAACTATTCATGACAAAATCTTACACAATGTTGTGCTTGACTCAAGGGCTTTCCACAACCTTATGCCGAAAGTAATTATGGAGAATCTAGGGTTAGATATTATCAGAAGGTATAAAGCCCTCTATTCATCTGATTCTAGTCAAGTCAAGTGCCTTGGACTTATAAAAGATTTGTGTGTAAATTTAGTCCAAATCCCTGCCAAAAGTGTACTTATGGATATAGTTGTTGCCAATATTCCACCAAAATATGGAATGCTTCTTTCCCTTTCATGGGGAGCCAAAATCCAAGGAAATTTATAAATGGGTATTTCTTATGCAACAATCCTCATATTTGGTCAGAAAAAAAGACTCTATAGTGAGAAACTCATGAAATTAATGGTCACCACTCAGTATAGGTCTAACAATTATCCTACATATTTTGTTTGTTCTCATTTGGAATCATTTATTCTTTACAATGATGTAATCACATAAGAACAAAGTCAAAGCCATAGTATTTTTTTTGTCTCAATGTTGATTGTCAAACCCTAATCACTGACCAAGATAATTCAGATGAAGTTTTGTGGAATTTTGGTTTTGATGGATCAATAAGTAAAGAAGTAGTTGGTGCTAGTGTATGGGTTTCTAATTCATATACTCATCACTCAGAAGGCCATTGTCACAAATTAAAATTTCAGTGTTCTAGTAATGTTGCATAGTACGAAGCTTTCTGTTAGGATTACAACTCTTGGATAAACTTGGTGCTAAACGAGTTCCCATTAATAGATATTTTGATTTAGTGATAAAAAATATCAAAGGAGAATACTCTGCAAAAATCCTAGGATGAGAGCCTACAAAAACACTATGTTAGACTTTCTTGATGCGTTCACTGAATATGGTTTGTTTGCAGTTTCAAGAGATCAAAATATAGTAGATGATGGTGTTGATACTTTGGAAAGTAGTTGTAAAGTACCATTTTATCCCACTCATCCATATACAGTCAAAGCGAAGAATAGACCTACTGTACCTGATAACATTAGATATTGGTAGGCTTTTGAAGATGATGGTCAGATTGAAAACTCTTTTTCAATCTAAAGATGAATTTTAAGATACTAATATAGATGTAGAGTTTGATATAGAAGATATTGTACATACCACTGTAATTAAACTAGAATTACATGAAATAGATGAAAGAAAACAAGAAACAGGTTTTTTACAACTAAAAGAAAACATCCTGCCTAGAGGGCTTGTTCGTTTAGAAGATCTATTTGATTTAAATGATGTAGCTAAGAAGCCCAAAATTGAACCCACTCGAGCTAGGGTTGAAGAACATAACATTGGGACTAAACTTCAACCCAAAATGATCAAATTGTCTAAATCCTTACCTCCAGTTGAAATTTTGATCTACATTAAATTGTTCAAAGAATACATTGATGTTTTTCATGGAGTTATGAGGACCTAAAATCCTACGACACAAGTATCATACAACACAAAATCCTGTTGAAATAAGATCATAAACCCTTTAAACAAAAATTAAGGAGGATTAATCCAATTCTTATGCCTCTAGTTCAAAAAGAGGTAAAGAGAATGTATGATGAAAAAATCATAGTACCTTTGAGATATTCCAAATGGGTGTCCAATTTGGTTCCCACTCGAAAAATGACTAGTGAAATCAGACTCGACATTGATTTCAAAAATTTAAATAAAGCCTCTCTAAAAGACAATTACCCTCTGCCTAATATGGACCACATCCTACATAAGGTAGTTGGATCTAGCAAGATTTCATTGCTATTATAACCATATCTTAGTACACCCAGATGATCAAGCGAAAACAACATTTACTATACCTTGAGGCACTTTCATGTATGTGAAAATGTCGTTCGGTCTAATGAATGTTGGAGAAACATTTCAGAGAGCCACGGATTTCACTTTTGCTAATGAAATGGGTGATTTCATACTTATATATCTAGATGACATCACTATTTTTTTTTTTAAACAGATGAGGAACACTTAATTCACCTGAGAAGAGTTTTTGAAAAATGTCGAAGATTTGGCATTTCCCTCAATCCTAAGAAAACA
Source organism: Pinus taeda (assembly GCA_000404065.3). Taxonomy (NCBI): domain Eukaryota; kingdom Viridiplantae; phylum Streptophyta; class Pinopsida; order Pinales; family Pinaceae; genus Pinus; species Pinus taeda. Next base: position 39,529 of record APFE030419039.1, read on the forward strand.
TTATTTGGTTTGCAAGAAGGAAAACTATTGGGACACATTATTTTTAAAGAAGGAATAAATATAGATCCTAGTAGAATAGAAGCTATACTCAAAATTAATCTCCTCGAGAATTTAAAACAAGTTCAATCTTTTATTGGACAGATAAAATTTTAAGAAGATTCATTCTGAATTTGGTTGAACTCTTAAATAATATTACCAATGTACTAAAAAAGGATATTGAGGTGAAATGGAACATGGAATCTAGACAACCATTTAACAGTGTAAAGTAAGCTTTAACTCAAGCACCTGTGTTAATTTGTCTAGATTTTACTAAAGATTTTCTCATTTTCTCATTTGCTTCAGAACACACCATTGTTGCAATCCTCCTACAAAAGAATGATGAGGGCCATGAACAGCCCATTTCTTTCTTCAACAAATATTTGAGATATGTAGCCTCAAAATATGACATTATGGAAAGGCAAGCTTTTTCCTTGGTAAAGGCCATAAAAGACTTTAGAGCATATATTCTCCATTCACACATAATTGCTTTTGTTTTAAGTGAAGTAGTTAAAGATATATTGACTCAAAATGATCCAAATGGGAAAAGGAGTAAGTGGATTGTTGTTATACTATAATATGATATTGAAATCTGACCCACTAAACTAATCAAAGTTCAAGGGTTAGTAAAATTAATGGCATAATCTAACTTACATGCTTTAAATATCAATTTTCTTGCAATAGTTATTGATCTAGACGAGCTAACGACTCCTATGGTACCAGAAGATTTTTCAACCTCTCCCTGGTATGCAAACATTATTTATGTGCTACATAATTTATAACGTCCTCCTAGCTTAACTAAAACAAAGGCTAGATTTAATAAACATAAATTTGTTAAGTTTTGTATTTTGAATGAAAATCTATTCTGAGAAGATGCTAGTGGTGTTTTACTAATTTTTTTTTTGGAAAATGAAGCAGATAAAGTCATGCAAGAGTTCCATGAAGGAGACTACAATGGACACCTGTATTGGAAAACTGCTGCAAATAAGATTCTAAGGCCATGTTTTCACTTGCCCACCTTATTTTCTTATATCCAAAATAAGGTTGCTTCATGCCATAAGTGCCAAATATTCAAAGCTAAAAAGAGGTTGTTTCCTTTACCCTTAAGGCCTATATTTGTTGAAACTCCATTCCAACAATGGGGCCTTTACTTTATAGGAGAAATCCACCCTACATCATATGCCCAACATAAGTGGATTCTGATAGCCACTGATTACTTTACAAAATGGATAGAAGCCATACCTACCAGACAAGCTTTAGATGCAATCAAAATAAATTTCCCTGAAAACAATATCCTTGCTAGATTTGGTTGCCCTAGAATATTATTACTGACAATGTTGCAACTTTTAGGTCATAAAATATGATAGATTTCTGCAATAAATATAAGATAAAATTGAGACATTATAGAGCCTATTACCCTCAGGGAAAAAGTTGTTGTTGGATAATAAGAAATCATGGCAGATAAAGCTGGTTAATGCATTATGAGAAGACAGGCTTACTACCAAAAAGTCAATAGGCATGTCTCCATATCATCTAGTGTATGGGATAGATGTTGCTTTTCCAACCTCGTTCGGAATTCATGTTTTAAGGATGATGCAAGATTTGGAGGTGGAATCAAATGATTTACAGAGGAGAATAAACCAGACTATCCATTTGCATCAAACCAGAGAAGTAGTTCATAACAGAACTCAATTGATTCGATATAGCATCAAGGAAACATTTGACTGAAGGACAAAAGATGATGATTTTCATATTGGTAATCATGTTTTAAAATGGGGTTCCATAAGGGATGAAAAAGGAAACCATGGTAAGTTTGACAACTTATGGATGGGACCTTACATTATTGATTCTTACTGAGGTAACATTGCCTTTTTCTGAAGAACATAGATGGGACAGAAATACCTGGAGGACTTGCTAATGGTAGGATGCTCAAACATTATGTTTTTCAGAACTAACAAATTGTTTTATCACAATCATTGTTGATACGATTTACTTTTGTACACTCGTGAGTGGGTGGCTTGTATCTCAAAGTTGAAGATCATGGAGAAGGCCCTAAGCTTTGAGACATTTTTCCACCATAAATATAGAAAACATAAAAAATTAAATGCAATAAATACTAAAGAGAAGGACTCAAGGCTACTGGTCTATGGTGTTGTTGACACTTCACTAGGAAGTGCCATCCCCAGCGAGAGCGACTATTAGGGTCCTATAATTTATAGGACCAATGATCATTGAGTATTTTCTTTTAGTATTTCACATTGTAAATAATATAGCTCTCTACAAATGATTTCCAAAAAAAAGTGATAGAAAAGTGGAAATAAAAAACGAAAAGAGGGTATAAAAACAAAAATAAAAGAAAAGAAAAAAGAAAAGAAATGATAGATAAACCCCATAAAAAAAACCTGAAAGTGATGCTAGATTAAGTGCCATTACTAGCCTTCCAGCTTTGTAAAAGAATAAATAGATGAAATTGTGTGCAGCTTGTTCAAAATGCCACAATCCCTTTCTGCCCGGACATACAGTTTAATCATGCTCAAGTTGTTTTCAATTTATGTTAATTAGGTTAGAGTTAATAACCTAACCAAGCAATTTAATCTTGGTTAAGATTAGATAGGTAGAAATAGGTGAATAATGTTAATTCAACTGTTTAATATGGATTAATTTAGCTGAATATATTAGTCTAGTGTTGGCAATAGATAACCTATCTTTGAGAATAACAATTGAAGGGGTTTGCATACCTAAATACATCAATATTTTCTTTAAAATAGCATTAGGATAGGAAAATGAGGATTTTATGTAATATTTCCAAAGTATTTCATTATCCAAAGTTTCGCACTTTGGGTTATGTTTTATAAAAAAAAGATGTGGCGAGGCCCTCCATGTTAACATCCCCTCATTTCACCACCACTCGAGCATTCCCCACTTGCATCCAATAGCCCATTAAGGAGTTTAGACCCCCTCAAAGCAGCAACGTTTAACAACGTGGGGGGGGATCTCAAAAGCTGTTTACCTACCCCCAACGTGGCACCACCAGATGAGTTTTGACTCCCCCTTCCTTAAACCAAATACCACCGCACTTGTAATATTCCTAATTAGTTATGGCTAATTGGAATATTCAATTTTGTTCGATTTTTTCCTTGTATAGCTAATTGTAAATAAAAAGTGAGGAAGGGGGAACAGAACTCAGTTTAGAATAAAAAGTCACTTCCTAGATAGCACAATGTTGTGACTTAAGGGGGAACCAAGGGGGCCAAAGGGGGACGCAGAAACGGGGCCCACGCAGACACATGGAGGGACTACAGAGGAGGGAAGGAACACATGGCAAGGAGGGGATCACGTAGGAGAAAGTGAGCCTAGGGATTGTGAGAGGCAGAGGCTATAAAATAGAGAGGAACCCCCTCATTTGGGATCATTATGGTTATGAGCATTTGTGATAGTCATTTCGACTTAGAGCACGCTGGCTGTTTAGCTAGTCTGCAACACTGTTTAGTGCATTGAGTGTCTCCATTCGGAGATCTCACCCTTAGTCCTAGGGGACTTCGAGTGCCTGCTTGGGCAAGGTATTTCCATTGGCATTCTAGCAATAGATTCATCAGCATTTCAATAGTAGTTTCATCAGTATTTCAGCAGCAGTTTCATCAGCAATTCAGCAGTAGTTTCATCAGCGTCTTTCAGGAATTGTGTAGAACCCCAAGGGGGTGATTTTCGTGGTTCATCCATTTCAGAAAAGATTTCTGGTTTTTTTTGGGTTTTTTGTGTAGAGTCTGATTCCAAAGTTTCAGCCTTTTCTGAGGAGGGGAGCAGCCCCAAATCCTCATTGAATTTCCAGTAGCAACAATAGCACGACATTTTCCCAGCAGCTGGGACGCAGATTAGTGTGAGGCAATTCCAGGAAAGCTTTCTGGGTTTTTTCGATTTCTTGAGTAGAGCCCAAATTCAGAGTTTCATATTTTTCTGAGGAGAGGAGCCGCCCCAAATCATCATTTGTTTTCTAGGAGCAGCAGCATAGCAACAACATCCACGTAGAGAGGCCATTCTTGTCATTCTAAGAGTATTTATTCACTTGCCTTGTGCAAGTCGAGGTGCCATCTGTCTAATCACCTCTTCTACTCATTTAGTGCCCAGTATAATAAAATGGCTTAGCATTTCTCACTGCATTTCTTGTGTATCTACTTATATTTCCAGTTTACATTATTATATGCTATTCCACTGTTATTTTATCACTTCTCGGTCATTATATTGTTTGCACATATTTGGTTGGAGTTTTTGCTGGGGTTCGAGGAATATTATGGGTTAGGAATATTACAGTGGTATCAAAGCATATATCTAGCCTAGCCTGTGGAGCTAGAAATCTATGACACCAAGGGAAAAACCTTATATCTATTACAGAGGTCAAAGATACAAAGACACTGGGCATAGGTTGGAGAATACCTACGGAGAGGGAGATTGTGCTCCTGTGGAAGACGCAGAACAAGAGGAACCTGTGGTAGACACAGAACAAAGAGAGCCAGTAGTGGACACAGAGCAGATTATAGACGTGGACAGGAAGAGATTTGCAGATATTCTCCTCAAATCAGTGCAAGATTTGTGGAGGCAGATTGAGGTGATGGGGCAGATATTCACGGTAGTAGAGGCCAGACAACAAGAGAGCCCATGAGTTTTTTAGATTGTTAAGGGATCAAGTGCATCCCATCACTTGCCAGAGAAGCGTGATACTACGCAGCAGGGGGCCTCACATGCCCCTACATGCTCTACCATGCCCACCTTCTTAGGAGCAGACACGGGGGCCACAGCCCAGCAGGAGACAAAGCCCGGGCATCTGGGTGATTATTTTGTAGAGTACCAGGCCTATGGGAAGGAGTTCAGGGAAGCCCTCTCATTCAAAGATTTTGTTCAGCTCCAGCAGGATAGCAGACCCCTCGATCATCATAGAGGGTACCGGCATTACCATGATGGTGACACCCACCGTGCAGCAAACAAATTCCACTTGCCTATGTTTGATGGCTCACCAAATAGTTCGGTAAAGTCTTGGGTGGAGAAGTTGGACATTTATTTCCAACTTAACCAGATGTCGGAGGCAGAGACCATCAAGGTGGAAACATTGCATTTGGATGGCGAGGCCCAAGATTGGTGGTTTCATGGGATGGTTACATTGGGGCACTCCATAGTGACGTCATATGCTGAATTTACCAGGAGACTGATGGAGCAATTTGATGGGAGGGATCCAGAGCAGCATTTCGTTGAGTTGACGAGGCTCAAACAGACAAGGAGCCCAGAGACCTACATTACAAATTTCTTGAGGGTCTCCGTGATCATGCCAGACCTCTCCATGACACAAAGGGTCTATATGAATGTTGAGGGGTTAGTAGAGCCACTTTGGGGTTTAGTCTGATCCATTAGACCAGCCACACTCCAGGATGCTATCAGTAGGACCAGGGACTTACAAGATGTCTTACCCAGGACCTGGACACCTTACCCCCAGAGACAGACTTTCCAGTCTGAGGGGAAGAATGTGAGGATTCCACCTCCAAAGGGGAATCCAAGATGAGTATAGCTTAACGATGATGCCAGGAGGGAGCTGAAGAAGAAACGGTTGTGCTTCACTTTTCAAGAGCCATGGGCACCAGGACATAGATGTACTATTGGTAAAGCACATTTTATTGAGGTCTTCTCCCAGGGTAGTGGAGAAGAGGATGTTGAGGAGGATGTGGAGGCAGGAGATAGCCATGCCATAAAGGGACCTTTCCCACCTCCACCACTAGCACCAGGTGGTTCATCTTTTGCACCCACTGGAGGGGCCCTTGCAGCGTTGCAGGGAGTTCCCAAGTATCTGATGATACGCGTACGAGGGACAGTACGTGGCTAGCATGTATCAGTTTTGGTTGATAGTGCGGCAACCCACAACTTCATTGATGCCTGGATGGTTGAGCGGAGAGGTATACAGAGAGAGATCTTCGATGGGTTTTCAGTGTTGGTCCTAGGAGATCACACCATGACGTGTGCTCATTATGTTCCAGAGCTTTCAGTGACAATGGGCACCTACACATTGACTGACCACTTTCTCGTGATCGATATTCTAGACACCAACATGATACTAGGTGTTCAGTGGCTTATCACTCTAGGGAAGGCCATGATAGATTGGAAGACCCTGGAGATGGACTGGGATGATGAGAAGACAGGGAGGCATGAGAAGATATGGGGACAACACACATAACCACCTCAAACTGTCTCGACTCATTGGATGGAGGCAGTCTTCTGAAAGGGAGACACAGAGTGGATAGTGGAGCTATGTGCATCAGATGTAGGAACTCTAGGGAAAACGATACACCCAGAGATACATTCTATCCTTGATCAGTATGCCATAGTGTTTGGGGAGATTCCACTAAGACAACCAGCAGATCGAGGGTTTCAGCACACCATCGACCTTGAGCAGGGCATACAAGCCGTGATTACCACCCTCTATAGGCACCCCAAGGCCTATCGAGATGAGATTGAGTGGGCTATCTAGGAGTTGCTTGCATTGCCAGATTTCATGCAGCCATTTGTTTTGCAGTGTGATGCATCGGGAGAGGGGATCGGCACAATATTGATGAAGGGAGGTCACCTTATATCATTTGACACCTGGAAGCTCCTTCCACACGAGAGGTTGAATTCCATATACGACAAAGAGATGCTGGCCATCATGCATGCATTAGCTAAGTACCAGCAGTATTTGGTAGGCAACAGGTTGAGGGTGAGGACTGATCACAATAGCCTCAAGTTCTTTTTGGAGTAGAAGCAACTACAGGAGAGGTAGGAGAAGTGGATCAGTAAGATCCAAGCACATGACTTTTACATTGAGTATGTCAAAGGTAAGAACACTGTGGTAGCAGATTCCCTTTCACATAGACCAGCCATGTTGTCTCTTATGAGCTTGGATACAGATTGGAGGGCTTGACTCTTAGTAGAGTACTCCAAGGAAAGATTTGCATGTGAGGTTCTGGATGGGAAGGTGGCAGAAGACAGGTACAAGGTGGTCGATGAGATCATCTACTACACCGACCAGATCTGCATGACTGAGGGGTCTCAGCTCAAGAAGAAGATACTCCAGGCATCACATGATTCCCCATTGGCAAGACATTAGGGAGAGGTTCTCATGGAAGGGCCTCAAAGAGGATGTAATCCAACACATCTGGGAGTGCGATTTTTTCCAGAGAAACAAGGGAGAGATGAGCCATCCCGCAGGATTATTGTAGCCTCTTCCCATTCCGGAGGGGAAGTGGGAGAGTATTTTGATGGATTTCATCACAGGGTTGCCCATGGTACAGGGAAAGGATTGTATCTTTGTCGTCGTTGATCGACTGATGAAGTATGCACATTAATTTGCCATATCCACACAGTATATAGCAGCACAGGTGGTCGAGTTGTTCTTCACGGAGATCTTTAGGCTACATGGTCTTCCTAATACCATCGTTAGTGATAGGGACAATCATTTCATGGGCGGGTTTTGGCAGGAGCTTTTCCGATTGGTGGGGACAAAGTTGACATCGAGTACCAGATATCACCCACAGATGGACAGACAAATGAAGATAGTTAATAAATGGCTAGAGGGCTACTTGCATAACTATGTCAGTGGGCAACAATGAGCATAGCTGAAGTGGCTGAATCTGGGGGAGTACTGCTACAATACTTCACATCACATGTCCATTGGTATGTCACCACTCTATGCCTTATATGGGTATCATCCTTTATCTTTTGTTGACATGACGTTTGGTGATAGCAAGCTCCTAGAGCCAAGATTTTGATCCAAGAGAGTCAGGATATCCTCCGAGCTCTCAAGGATAACATGGTTACAGCGCAAAACCAGCAAAAGTTGTATGCCGTCAGGGGTCGGGTGGAGACATAGTTCGAGGTAGGGGACATGGTCTACCTACGATTACAGCCATACTGACTATCATCACTGAAGCATAATGGGTCTGAGAAGCTCAAGCCCCGCTTTTATGGGCCATACAGGGTGATACACAGGATTAGACAAGTTGCATATGAGTTGGCGCTACCCCAAGGCAGGAAGATTCATAACATTTTTCATGTATCATGCTTGAAGAAGGCAATGGGGAAGCAGGTGATCATGACGGATGAGCTACCATCCATGGATGATGAGGGGCATTTGGTACTGCAGCTGGAGCCTATCATTGACTCTAGGAAGAGACAGCTGTGGAGTAGGACGGTCCGAGAATTCTTGGTGAGGTGGAAGAATATGCCGGATGAGGATGCCACTTGGGAGAGTGGGGAGATCTTACAACATCCATCACTTTAGTTGCTTGAGACAAGCAAAATTTTACTGGGGGAGACTATAATATTCCTAATTAGCTATGGCTAATTGGAATATTTTATTTTGTTCAATTTTTGCCTTCTATAGCTATTTGTAAATAAAAGGTGAGGAAGGGGGAACATAACTCACTTTAGAATAAAAGGTCATTTCCTAGGTAGCACAACGTTGTGACTTAAGGGGGAACCAACAGGGCCAAAGGGGGATGCAAAAATGGGGCCCACGCAGACACATGGAGGGATTGCACAGGAGCGAAGGAACACATGGAAAGAAGGGGATCACGCAAGAGAAAGTGAGCCTAAGGATTGTGAGAGGCAGAGGCTATAAAATAGAGAGGAACCCCCTCATTTGGGATCATTCTGGTTATGATCATTTGTGATAGTCATTTCAACTTAGAGCACGCTGGTTGTTTAGCTAGTCTGCAACAATGTTTAGTGCATTGAGTGTCTCCGTTCGGAGATCTCACCCTTAGCCCCGGGGGACTTCGAGTGCTTGCTCGAGCAAGGTATTTCTATTGGCATTCCAGTAGTAAATTCATTAAGATTTCAGTAGCAGTTTCATTATCATTTCAATAGTATTTTCATCAGCGTCTTTGAGGAACTGTGCAGAACCCCAAGGGGGTGATTTTTGGGGGTCTGTCATTTCTGAAAAGCTTCCTAGGTTTTTCTGGGTTTTTTGAGTAGAGTCTGATTCTAGAGTTTCAACATTTTGTCAGGAGGGGAGTAGCCCCAAATCCTCATTCGATTTCCTATAGTAGCAGTAGCATGGCATTTTCCTAGTAGCTGGGACACAGATTAGTGTGAGGCCATTCTAAGAAATCTTTCTAGGTTTTTCTAGGTTTCTTGAGTAGAGCTTGAATCCAGAGTTTCAACGTTTTTCAAGGAGGGGAGTAGCCCCAAATCATCATTTTTTTTCTAGGAGTAGCAGCATCCACACAAAGAGGCCATTCTTGTCATTCTGAGAGTATTTCTTCACTTGCCTTGTGCAAGTCAAGGTGCCATCTGTCTAATCACCTCTTGTACTCATTTATTGCCCAGTATAATAAAATGGCTTAGCATTTCTCGCTGCATTTCTTGTGTATCTGCTTATATTTCCGGTCTACATTATTATATGTTGTTCCACTATTGTTTTGTCACTTCTGGGTTATTATATCATTTGTACATATTTGGTTGGAGTTTTTGCTGGGGTTTGAGGAATATTCTGGGTTAGGAATATTACAGCATCCCCCTTCTGAAAGCAGTGTTTCCTTCCCACCTAACGCGCCATCCCACTAATTAAACATAATAAAGATGCATAACAAAAGCGAAACTAGTAAAAAAACAGTGATACCAGACAAAAAAATTGATGACAGAGTTTGTCCCTGATGGACTACGCCTTCGGGTCCACTTTCAAGATGGGTGATTGTTTTTATTAGCAATGAACAGAAGGAGTTGATTACACAGAGATTTTAATAGTCTGAATGTGCACACAAGAAATTTTGATCACTATCCTCAAATAGCACTCTAAACCAGCTTTCCAATGCCTCTTATGGATTCCAATTCCTACTCTAGATGCTCATGGAACATTGAAAGCAAAACTGCTTAAGACTTCTAGAATCTGCAAAAAATTATCCAAACCACTCTCTTCTACTTAATGAAGGAAATTCGCCTTTTAAAGGCCTGCAGGCTCATGAAAACCACCTTGGCTGAATTCAGGATGAATTGGTTTGCAAACTGGATGGTTTAGAAACTCAGTCCTGTGGTTCCTTGACACCTAGGGCTAGGTTCTTTGGTCATTGCAATAGTTTTCTTTAACAAAACTTATCAAAACCCAAAAATAACCATAGGATAAGATTGAAACAGTTTATGGTCAGCTAACCGGGTAGAGGTTGGAATGGTTTCATGTGACTGGCACTATATCCCACTGTTTGAGTGTCGACCATTCCGTTGACAGTTTAGAACTAGCGGTCTATGCTAACCTAGAAGTTGTTGTAACGTTAACCATAAACCTGGTCACATGTTGCCTATATCTACTGATAGTTCTGACATGGTGAACTCCAAAATTGTTAGCTTCACATTCACATGCCAGACCTCCGACACAGTTAAGTTGACGGTTAGGGCCTGCAGTTATTCCAACGGTCATTCTTTACAGTGTTCATATTTCCTCCGCTACGGTCTCCAAGCCTTTGCAGTTATGACTATGTATTTTTTTATAATGTTTTATATTACATTTAAACATATGTCGAGAGTGTTGTGGTAAGGTTTTATGCCATGATATTTAGGTTTTTGGCATAGAAAAATAGGTTTTTAAGTCATGGTTTGTATTTGTTTTAGGACTAGGTTTGATACAAAGTTTTGTAATATTTTTCAATGTATGATGCATAGATTTAGGACTAGGGTTTGATTGAGTCTTAGGCTTAGGGTTTTATCATTTCCTTTAAAAGCCCATGTACAAAGGATTGTCACATGTGACGATACCAATGCATATCGTCGACACAATCCACAGTTGGAATGAAAACCTGACGATGAACCACATTGAATTTTTTCCACGGACAACAACCATGTCGACATCAAAACCTGCGAAGATGAACAACAAAACACATGTTGTCGACCAATCCTGGCAGAAACTATCAATGAGTACAAGTCGACAGCTAGGTACATGATCTAGGTGGATGTTGGTGGCCACCCACCTATCCCATTTGGACCCCCACAACTGTTTCTTTCAGTCTTTTCAGTTTCCTAAATTATAGCACAATTTACTATTTTTAGCAGTTTTTCGGGTCCTGAACTTCCGGAGCCGTTTTGAGGCCCTAAACGACGTTTTTTGGGAAATCTGGGGCAACATGGGATCATGGACCACTGTTTCCTCCCAAAGTGATAGTGCTCAAATAGATCTTTCTAACGAGCTATTGTACGCGTCAAACGGAGATCGTATGCCAAAGTTACGACCCCGGGAAATTGAGGTACCAATTTACCCAAACGGGGCCAACAATTTGGCGTTTCATCTTCTGGGGTTAGGTTTTGGGATGTGAAGGGTTTTTCATTGTTTCTCAACAATAAATAGGCCTTCGAGCCTCATTGTAACACAGTTCAGAACAATTCAGAGGTATGTAGCCGCCACATCTCTTCTCAGAGATAAGCTACCATCGCCCTAGCTGGTTTATTTCCATTTCTGGTTGTAAGCATATTTCAGTATTTTCCATTAATGAAATGAAGCATTATTTCCAATGCATCTTTTTGTATATGGTTATCTTTGTATTTTATTGCATTCCTATTTAAGTCCGGATCAGTGGTATCAGAACGGTCTGCTTTTTCTCTGTTTTTCCTTGCATGTCCCCAACGAGGTCGGGATATAAGGAGTTAGGGCTTGAATTGGTTGAACCTTTGCAAGACCAACCTCACAAATCCCGACGGCGTCCCATGGCGGATGAGAAGAAAGATGAGGGGGCAGGAGATCCTACCAAAATCTTGCTCGAAGAAGCCCTCGAGTGGCAAAGGAACGCGATGATGGATAGCTTTGCGCAGATCCTTCAGCGGCTACCCAGAAGCAATGCATCGGCTTCCAGAAGCTACTCTCGAAATGCCACGCCCTTTAAGGTACAAGTTAATTTTGAAATCCCCATATTCGAGGGTCAGATAGATGTAGATGCCATAGATAAGTGGTTAAATCTGCTAGAGGGTTATTTTTCTGTTCATGAATTTTCAAGTCATGAAAAATATTGGTTTTCCTCTTCTCAAAGCAACCCCCCACGTCAAGGACTGGTGGGAAACCTACTGCGAGCAGAAGGATGAAAGCACAGGCTCACTATTTTCAGCCGCACCCACTTGGGATTTATTCTGAGATGCCAACAAGGAGCAGTACTACCCTATCAAAAGCTATGAGGACAAATACATCAAATGGACCACCCTGTGGCAGGGACGAGACCAAGATGTGCCAGAGTTCACAAACATTTTTCATACCCTTTGCACAAAGTTGGGTATCAATAATTCTAAGCTGCATCTGGTACTCAAATACCGCAGCTGCCTACACAAATACATCCAGGAAGATATGGAGTTCTTGAACATCTCTTCCTTCAGCACAACATACCGATACGTTGTCAAAATTGAGCAAAAGTTCAAACAGAAGAAGCGAGACTTTGGACCTACAAATCCAAAGCCCAAAGGATAAAGCCAAGGTTGGGTGACCCAAGACAACCCATCGATGATGCAAGAAAAGAAAAACACCATGAAGCCGAAGAAGGGCATAGGAAAGCGGTGTGAGTTCCACAAGAGTCCCACTCATAACACAAGTGAGTCTCGGACCAAGCAGTCACTGGTGGCCGAGTTGAAGGCTTCCGAATCAGATGCATGTTCTGACCCTAAGCCAGAACCCGACAAGGGGAATGGAAAAGGGAAGAAAATCATTGATGCGGATCCCAGCACCACTATTGCCACCGCCAAGATCCAGAAGAATGAACCCGAAGAGCCATTGGAGGGGGAATGTCTTTTCCACTCACAGATGTGGGTGAATGGTTCGCCGCTACAATTCATTATCGATAGTGGCAGCCAAAAGAACCTTATATTAGCAGAGGTCGTGAAGCGGTTGGGCCTATTGCCTACACCACACCCATAGCCATACAGTGTCGGGTGGCTTCATGAAGGACGAGATCTCAAAGTTCGCCAGCAGTGCCGCCTTCCCTACAACATCAAGCCCTTCACAGATGAGCTATTGTGTGATGTTACACCTCTAGATGTTTGTGATGTATTATTAGGCCAACCATACTTGTGGAGGCGACATGTTTTGTATGAGTCAAGGCCTCGTGCTGTCATTATTTCTTTGAGTAATTCATTATACAGGATACCAGAGGTAGCCCCACCTACTGCCACACCTTTGATCACTGCTAAGAAAGGCAGCAAGCTCATATCACAGACCAGGAAATTCATCTGTATGGTTCACTCCCAAAGTAAGGGGAAGATCGTTGCTACATCCATGACCACCACAAAAGGTTCCTCCACACAGCAGCAGCAACAAAGGGATACGGTCATGACAGAACACAGGAACAACTTCTCCTCACCCACAGGGGTACCACATAAGTTTCAGGTGGGCAACAAAGTCTGGTTGCATCTGGAGAAAGAACACATTACAAGAGCCCATCAGAAGCTCCGACCACTCCGACATGGTCCTGACACCGGTACCAAGGCTACGGGAAACAATTATTTGGAGAACAACATTCCTCCATTCCTTCACCTGCACCAAGTGTTCAATTGGGACCATCATCGACCATGCTTCCCACCATTACTAGACACATCAGAAAGTGCAGAACAAGTTCAGCAGATGGAGGAACTCAATGCAATGGGGACCATTACTTCCTAAGGGGGGAGGAATGATCCAGGTGGATGTTGGTGGCCACCCACCTATCCCATTTGGACCCCCACAACTGTCTCTTTCAGTCTTTTCAGTTTCCTAAATTGTAGCACAATTTACTATTTTTAGCAGTTTTTCAGGTCCTGAACTTCCGGAGCCGTTTTGAGGCCCTAAACGAAATTTTTTGGGAAATATGGGGAAAAATGGGTCCATGGACTGATGTTGCCTCCCAAAGTGGTAGTGCTCAGATAGATCTTTCTAACGATCTATTGTGCGCGTCAAATAGAGATCGTATGCCAAAGTTACGATCTCGGGAAATTGAGGTACCAATTTACCCAAACGGGGCCCACAATTTGGTATTTCATATTCTGGGGTTAGGTTTTGGGATGTGAAGGGTTTTTCATTGTTTCTCAACAATAAATAGGCCTTCGAGCCTCATTGTAACACAATTTAGAATAGTTCAGAGGCATGTAGCTGCCACATCTCTTCTCAGAGATAAGCTACCATCGCCGAAGCTGGTTTATTTCCATTTCTGGTTGTAAGCATATTTTGGTATTTTCCATTAATGAAATGAAGCATTATTTCTACTTCATCTTTATGTATAGGGTTATCTCTGTATTTTATTGCGTTCCTGGTTAAGTCCGGATCAGTACAAACCCATATCAACTAAATGCCATGAAAACCATAAACATTACCTGAACAACCTGATCCGTAACTAATACTATCGAATTGTAGAAGCTGAACTGAATTGATGACGACACTAAAAAACTGTGCAGTTAAATCAATAGAATCCTCCTAGATCATTCCTCTCCACTTGAAAACTTTTGGACTACAAAAGTTTGACTAAACAAACAGTCGATGAGGGTAGTACTCCCTCTCTTTCCATCTTGGCCTGACGATGTACCAATACATTTGATCAATCACCTTCAAGTGATGACCTTGATGATGCTGACCATGGTACTTTTTTAGTCGGTGACCTATTCCATCCATTTGCAGTATGGACAACTTGCGACAATGGGAAAACAACCTATTATCAGCATGGAAATTGATTTCTTGCCAGAGAGAACCATGAGTTAGTGATTCACAATCTTTGAAAACAGTCTCTACTGGATGTTTTTTAATACCCTCAATGTGTATAAACAATCTATTTTGCAGAATGAAAGAGACAATCAAAGATATTCTTGACATCAAACCAACTATTTGACTTAACATGTTTTCCTAGTGCCTGATTACTAAGTGAACTTGCTACCATGAGCTTATCGAACTGTAAGGTGAAATTGGCTACAACTTAGCTTGATTTTGAAAGTATTGAATTAGCTTTTGATTTGTTTGAATCACTTTTCCTTTATGCATTAAATGATGTTTCCATTTATTAGCACATTCCTCTAATGCATAAGTTCCCATTAGACACTTTGATACTACTTTAGAAAAGGCTTCTATATGAAAACAAATAGGTTTCCTCTCCACTTGAAAAGAGGTTTCCAAACTGTTTGAAACATGACATGGTGACACAATACGAGAGAGATTGAACAATGGCTTTCCCCAATACTAAGTTGTGTCCCTACAACTATTAAGTTCCAAACATAAATTGAATTGATTCATTCTGACATTAGGAAGAGGTGCTTTAGGCACAAATTGTATTTCATGTTCTATTCCCTGCTTATGAATAAGATGTTTGGTTTTACATAGAACTCGAATTGTTTCTATCTCTTTAAACAAACCATCTTTAAGCTGAGTTGCATAAATTAAAAAAGAATCATGTTGATTGTTATGTTGATCATTTACACACATGATTACAAACCTCTTGTTTGAACTTATTAATTGCTTCATTTGATTAACATTAACTAAATTCAAGTGACTTTTACTTTGATGTTCCCTAATCCTAAATTCAACCCCATCTTTCTTAACGTGATATTTATGTTCTCTCCTATAAAATAATGCATCATGATCATAATGATAAGGACTTCCTAGGACAACTCCACATATGTCTACTAGTACCACATCTAATTCCACTTCATCAATGTAATTAGTTGTTATGGCAAATCTTAATCGACATTGTTTGGTGACTTTTATCTGAGTTGATTTATTTAACCATCCTAATGGGTTAGGTATTGGATGATTCTACGTTTCCAAACCCAAACTTTTAACTAAATATTCAGATATTAAATTTGCCTATGATCCAATGTTAAACATTGTATCTATCTTTGTATGCTTAGAAGTCATCCTTATGTTAAACAATTCAACTCTTTTATCCTCATGTGAAGGATTTATGTTTGATGAATATGCAATAGTTTTTGAACTTTAACCAGTATCAAAAGTTTTGCTTGTTGTAACCATGGCAGTTATACTCCTTTCATCACCTGAGTCTGAACCTAGATATTGTTGGACTGTTGCAATGGCCTTCTTTTCATCCTTCTCCTTAAGGAACTTTTAGGGCTTAAGTTTTGGATGAAGTTTCAAGCACTTCGATTCATCATGACCGATTCTCTGGAAATGAGAACAAGTAGGTCTTTGCTTCTGAGTTATCACTGATTTCTTTCTCTTCGAATTGTTCTTCCCCTTACTGTCACTGGAATATTTGGTTTGCAACTCTTTGGATGACTGTGATGAAAACTTGAATGGTCTGCCACCTGATTCAATATGTATGGCCTGAACACACAACTCATCAAAATCATCAGGATTAAACATCATCAAAGTATGCTTCAAATATGAATGTAAATTGCTGATGTATTTTAACAAAGTTTCATGTGTTTCCAATGAAATACCAAGTGCCAATGCTTTCTTTCTGAATTCCTGAGTAAACTCCTGAACACTTTACCCTTTACCTTACCTTAGATGCTGCCAATCAATAAAAACTTACTGCATGTATCCTAAAGGATATAATTGTTTCCTAGGAGCTTTTAAAAACTTAGACCATGATGAGATGACTTTTCCTTTACACTTTAAATCTATCTGAGTTTTACTTTCCCACTAGATTAAAGTTGTTCCCCCCATTCTAAGTGTAGCTAATTGAATTTTAGTTTTATCGCTAGAAATTTTTTAAATGTGCCAATACAATTCTAAATTCTTAATCCAATTCTTTAGCTTTTCAGGATTCATTTCGCAATCATAAATGGGTAACTCAAATTTAACATCAAGTTTCAAAAGAGACAATTTCTTAGGTCTCTTTTCTGTTTCATATTCTGCACTGGAAGAAGAAGAAGAAGAGCATGATGGAGATGATGGAGGTGAAGGAGGTTTATCAATCTTCCCTTTACCTTTGTCGTTCTTCAATGGATTTGAAGAAGGAGCTACATCTCTTGCCTTCTTGTCTTCGTACAATCCTCCAAACACCTGTTGCACACTTAAGAATGTTTGTTGAAACTATTCTTCACTCATCTTAGTTTCAATGTTTTCACCTACATCAGATCCTGGCATGGTCGATTTATGAACGACCCGTTCATTTCCAATATTTCGATCAATCTGCTCAAGGATTCCTTCTCCTCATTGTGACTTTGACCTGGTTAACATTCAATGGAAAATTATACAAATTCAACTTGCTATGATACCAAATTATATGATCTGAAATGATCATAAACTAAAAAGTGATGTAGAAGTGATTAACCATTAATGATTTGAATGTTAGCTAAAAGTGTTGAAATCGAGGAAAAATGCTTCAGAAGAAGACTTTACGAAAACTGATTAAACATAATAAAGAAGCATAACAGAAGTGAAAATAGTAAAAACACAGTGATACCAGACATCAAAATTGATGATGGAGTTCGTCCCTGAAGGACTACATCTCTGGGTCCACTTGCAAGATGGGAGATCATTTTTATTAGCAATGAAAAGAAGGATTTTATTACATATAGATTTGATCAGTTTCAATGCACATGAAGACACTTACGATCACTATCATTAGATAGCCCTTTAAACCAGTTTTCCAATGCCTCTTATGGATTCCAATTCTGATTCCGGATACTCCCGTAACATTGAGAACAAAACTACCTATGACTTCCAGAATCTGTAAACAATTATCCAAACCACTCTCTTCTGCTTAATGAAGGAAATTCACCTTTTAAAGCCCTACATATTCCTGAAAACCAACTTGATTGAATTTAGGATGAATTGGATTGCAAACTGTATGGTTTAGAAACTCGATCTTGTGGTTCTATGACACCTAGGGTTACGCTCTTTGGTCATCGCAATAGTTTGTTTTACCAAAACTTGTCAAAACCCAAAAATAACCATAGGATAATGGTGAAAGTGTTTACAGTTAGCTAACTGGGTAGAGGTTGGAATGGTTTCATGTGACTGGCACCATGTCTTGCAGTTTTAGTGTCGGCGGTTCCACTATCAGTTTAGAACTAACGGTCTCTGCTAACCTGGCAGTTGTTGTAATGTTAACCATAAACCTAGTCACATGTTACCTGTATCCGATGATGGTTGCAATGTGGTGAACTCCAAAACTCTCAGCTTCCCATTTTCATGCCAGACCTCTGACACAGTTAGGCTGACGGTTAGGGCCTGCAGTTATTCTGACGGTCATTCTTCACAGTGTTCACATGTCCCCCACTGCGGTCTCCAAGCTCGGCGGTTAGGATAGTGTATTTTTTTATAATGGTTTATAATACATTTAAACATAGGCCAAGAGTGTTGTGGTAAGGTTTTTTGCCATGGAATTTAGGTTCTTAGCATAGGAAAATAGGTTTTTAGGTCATGGTTTGTATTTTTTTTAGAACTAGGTTTGCTACATAGTTTTGTAATAATTTTCAATGTATGATGCATATATTCAGGACTAGGGTTGGATTGAGTCTTAAGCTTCAGGTTTTATGATTTCCTTTAAAAGCCTATGTACAATGGATTTCCACAATGTGATGATACCAATCAATATCAATGACACAATCCAGAGTTGTGATGACAACCTGACGATGAACCACATTGAACTTTTGCCACAGTCAACATCCATGTCGACATCAAAACCTGTGAAGATGAATGAAAAAACACATGTGATTGACCAATCCTAGCGGAACTGTCGATGAACAGAAGTCGACATCCAGGTACAAACCCATATCAACTGAACACCATGAAAACCATAAACATTACCTGAACAACCTGATCCATAACCAATACTATCGAACTGTCAAAGCTGAACTGAATTGACGATGACACTAAACACCTATGCAGCTAAATCAACATAATCCTCCTAGATCATCACTAGTGGATGATTCAGTTCAATTGTCTCAATCTATGGAAAATATGACTATACAAGGAGAAGAGCTTAAGAAACTAAAGTAGGAGATAAAAGTTTTGCGGGAGCAAAGTAAAAGGTATGAAAATTCCTACTTGACAGAAACATAGAAAACTTAGAACTTGTCCCAAATAGTGCCGAAAATGGAAGAAGACTATGCCATGGGTAAAAAATTAGCATGGGTGGAAGAAATTATCTAGAAAACAACTAATGAATACATGGGAGAAATTTGGCTTTACATCCAAATCATTTTTGAATAGAAGGAACTTTTTGAAAGGTGGACTGAAACCATTGAGTCAGTTAGAAAGCAACTAGGAGATAAACCAAATGAAGCCACTCGGCTGATTAAATTTCTGAATTCCAAGAACAGTCAAGAGTTAGAAAAATTAGAGATTGGAGACAGAAATGAAACCATTTTGGAAGTAAAAAAGGTGTTGACTAAAAGGAACACGATGAGACAACTTGACGAGCAGGGGAAAATCATGAACATAGGCATACATAGATTCTTTGCCAAGATGGAGCCTCTTTACAGGAAGGGACTTCTAACATTTTCTAGGTATACCAAAGTTAATGAAGTGTACAAAAAATTAATGAAGATGAATATGCCAAGCAAACAACACTAGGATAAACTCTGCGAATTATTAGAGTAAATAGTAAATTTAGCAACATAGCTCAGCGTTATCGCACAACCAGGTTTTCGGCACTAGATAAGTAGTTGTTCCTTTATTTCAGTGCCACCTCTTCAAAGAGTTCAATTTCCCTCATTTTATTGTAATAAGTTAGCTTAATGTATTCCTATGATTTTGTAGACACATCCTCGTCATCCTAACAGGATATCTTTTGTAATTTAGCTATAAATACTTCAATTGTTGAAGTAGTACAGGTTGGTTTATGTATGAACAAACACTATTGTATACCTTTTGCTGAAGCATCAGATAATTTTCCAAAGTAATACAAAGGCTCTTTCATAGAATTCATGTGTCAAATTAGTGGTGAATTACATCTATCCTTTATATGTGTTTATAGTAGATGATTGTTTTCTAAAAGTATGTATTATTTAATAGATAAATAAAGGGCAGAATTTGTTTAAATCTACACTTTGCTCCCGGTTACTAATAATTTCTATGTTTTCTTCTGATCTCTGAATATAACGTTCAACTAACAATGCTCTATATTTAAAGTGAACCTTATTCTATTCTTCTTCTTCATTTCATAGACTTTAAAAAATCCAGTCGGTTTGGCCACCTTGCCTTGTGAGATCTATCTATAGATACTCTAGTTAATCATTATTTTATGTATCAGACTCCACAACCCAATGGAAAGCTAAGTTATCAACCAACAATTCAAATACAAATAAAACCCAAAACTTCGTAACTAGCCTAATATTTGATTAAACAAAGCTAAATATTACAGAGAGGTACCTCTCTAAAGCTGGCAGGGCTAGATTCCAACTTTCAAAGTTGGTTTGTGGTTAATTTGGTGATTTCCTTTTCCAACCTCAAAATATTGTGGAGTGATAACATAGAGGACTTAATTAAAAAAAATGGTCTAATTAACTTATCTATGTAATTGATAATACCTTCGTAGGGGCCTTTAGATAAATTTAAATTCAATATTATGATACCTAGAATTCCCATCAATTTCAAATATGTACAGATTTAAAAAGTGAAAATGTAATAAGAGAGAAGTACTCATAGGGACACAAGTTGTTTCAATATGAATCCAAAATCCTTCTAATACTTTCAACAAATAATTTTAGATGATTACAACTCTCCTGAAGAGTCTAAGAAAATGGTTCAACCCTTTATACTTTGATCTATAAAGTATTTATACAATTTTCCTGAAACTACCTTGATTTAAATATCAAGATTTATTTACAAAATATATTCCAAAAGTTTACAAAAATAGAAATATAATATAGGAAAATAAAAATTATTAGGCCTCTTGGCACTAAATTCGAGGCTTCTACTGACGACTGGGCCAAAAAGGATGTTGTTTTATTGCTCCTAAAAATTTGCATCCTGTTGCTAAAAACTTGTTGTCTGCTGCTAGAAATTTGTGTTTGTTTATTCGAGAAGTTGGCATATCTTGTCCCACGTTTCTTCATCTAGAGTGGAATATTTAATTAAATTTTTAAATGTTTCATCCACATCAGTGTATTTCTAAAAAGTGGGCTTAATTACAAATAGATGATTGATCTCATGCTTAATCAATAAATCGAAACTTAAACCTTTAATGAAGGCTTTTCCCTGTAATAGTTCCCCTACTCTCGGAAAATTTGGATTTGTCTGTAGCTATAGCTTGCAACCTTCGTTGTTATTATTCAAGGGGAATGATTCTGTCTGCCATTCCTCTTAAGCCTCGAATTCCCTTTTGAGGTAGAGTATTGAACTTCTTTTGAAATTTCTAAATGTTAGCTTCTAGGTTATGACATTTATTTTCTAGCTAGAGAATAAGATTTATTTTATTGAGAATCCTTCTCACTTCCAATATTGTTTCAATTATGTCCTCTATTCCAAGATCTTCCTTATTTTCCCTTATCTTTAAATTTAGAATTATAATTAATGTTGTAGCCTCTCCTGGTTTTTGACCCAGGTCTTTCTTTACTTCTGTAATCACTTTCTTCGATATTTCCAATAGCTCCTCATGTTCAAAAATAATTTCAATAGAAGGCTACAATTTGGTCATAGACTCATTAATATCTACTGATATGTTTTCATTTGCCTACGAAATGGTTTGAGCAATAACAATCTCATTTTGTAGAGACTCTATTCTTTGAATTAGCCTATGAGTTTTCTGAAGCTCTGCTAAGTAAACATTATCAATATTTAATTTATGCCCTTGGATACTATTGAGTTTATCATTCATCTTTAAAATCTCTAGATATTTAATGGAAAAATCTTCCATTTCTTTAGCTATGTCAGTTACTGAGTCTATTGATTTTGTTTCCACTATTGTAGTTGCTGGAATAGAAGTCCCTATAGTAGGATCTGTTGAAGTACCTGCAACAAAAGTTGGTTCTGCAACATTTGTTTCCTACTCTTTTTCTTTCAATAAACTTTCTAGTTTAATCTCCATCCTTTGAATCAATAAGCTATGTTCAAAAATGATTTTGAACATGTTCTCATTTTCCTTTTCTAACTCACCTACTTCTTTTGTACGAGGATCATTAGTAGTAGGAAGTTGCAATTGTTTTCTTAATTCTTGTATATCAGCATTCTTCCTCCTAATCATCCCCTTAGTAGCTTTAAAATTACAGGGACCATATCCCAATTTAATTACTAGATACTCTAAAGATTTTATTTTGGTGTCATTGGCAAGTGATGAGAAATTTTCAAGTTTTAATTGAGATTGAATGTTATTCACTGAAACCTACAACCTAGATGCTGACATGACTCAACTAGTAAAGGCGGAGTAAATCATTTCTCTAGCTTGTTTATGCAAAGTAGTTTGGTTAATAGGATGGATTTGATTAGTGTCAAAGGAAAAAACACATTATTTGTAATCTACTGCAGGTTTTGGAAAAGGAACCTTAGGCTCTAAGAGTTCCATCTGAAACTGTCCCTTCTAAGTATCTAATGTTGAGAGAATCCTGTGTTGGGAAGCTAAAGTGTGTTTCCCAAACACTGAATAAGCAGTGGCCTTGAGTGCCTCATTCTTATTCTTAATTTCCATGTACCTAGCAAATATACTTTGTTCTGTAGTAGTGTGAGCTAGCTTTCCTGTCTAAACTGATTCTAATGGATCGCGAGTGACTGAAGATACAAGAGAGGTTGAGAAAATGTCTTCAACCCTTAGGAATGTTTCAGCATAAGGACTCGATAAAACTAATGTAGTCTTTTCCTATGAACTCTCTTCTTGAGATGACTTTTCAATGGGGTTATTTTTCTTCTTTTTGTACATAATGAATTTAGACTGCTGAATTTATGAAACAAGAGAGGAAATAATTTCCCTTCCCATTTTTGCATGTTTTTCCTATGGTGTTGGAGTGTGTGCTGATGTAGAAATAAGATCATGCTCCTTTTCTTCCTGCAATGTGTTTCCCTACCATTCCTCTTATTTCATGTATTGTTCTTTCTCTGGTTTAGGAGTGTGTGTGTAAGGAGTAGTTTTATGTTCTACCCTTAGCTTAGGAATACTCCCCAAGGGATCATAAGACCAAGTAAAACTCAATTTAAATGTCATTTTCTTCAAGAGGAGGTCTACTTATTTTTTTATGGCTCTAGTATTACAAATATAAGGTCCAATATGAGCCTTTAATTTATACTTGGATTTCTTTCTAGCTAACACAAAGTGCATCTCATCCATGTTCATCATCTGCCTAATATATTCAAGTGAAAAAATCCTAATTGGTACAAAATTAGGCAGTTTGTATGGAGGCAACTCACATCTGTATACTTTGATCTCCGTATAAATTTGGTATAAGTACCACTCTCTAGTCTTTGTTTTCTCACTGAGATGGAGAATTCTCTTGATTTCAGGGGAAATAATAGGAACAAAATTACTATTAAGAAAGCTTGAGACCATGTATAAAAATGGGTCGTAATAATTGAAGGAAAAATTATTGGTATCTTTCCTTATTAACGAAGTCCAATGAATCACAGATTGAGGATTACCCTACTCTTCTAGTTTATGCAAATGAAACAATAATTTATTTACTTGATGGAATAAAAATAGGTATACACGAACTGACTGATATTTGAAAGATCCTTTTGTTGAAAATTTTAATATCTAATCATGTATTGCTTCAAACGAAAAATCACTGTAATTGAATATCATGGAGGGTTTATCTCCTGTTGAAAATACTGATAGAAATCCTAAAAAACCTCATCCACCCACTGATAAGTTGGATAACCTAACAAACAAGAAAATATTGAGGTGACTTGTCTAGTCATTTTTGCGAACATGGAAGAGGGGTATGGAGGATTCTTCCTAGGCAATTCTACATTTTCAAGCAGGAATATTTCAAAAATTTAGCTCTTTTAGGAAAGGTGAGCTTCTTATATATTTCCATTAGGGAATCAATAGAGAAAGGGTTCAGAGGGCCTGAAGGTTTTACTTGAAGCATTTGGAATATAGATTATGGGGATATGGTAAACTAAACATCATTATTTTGAGCGATAATGGCTCTCTAGCTCAGGATGTATCTGAAATGGCACTAGGATACGAATTCGGAAAAGGAAATGAGTCTAAGGAAAGATGAATTGAGAAAGGAAGGAGTCCCACATGCTTAATTCATCATTGTCATCAAGGAATTTTTTTCAACACAATTGTGGAGTTCATACAGGTCGAGCTCACATTCGATCCTGACAATTTTGTATTCATGGTCAACAAGGGCTAGTTTGTCTAAATCTATGATAGGGGGAATCATTGGGCTTTCCTCTATCATCTTAGATTTTTCCTTTGAATATGTTATCAATCAGATTTTCCTTAGAAGTTATTAAAAGAAGGAAAGGATCCATGGTAATTACAAACCAACTTTGAGACTCGGGTGCTAGCCCACCTAAGTCGAGAGAGGGCTCTCTCTTTATGATTTAGCTATGTTTGAAAGGATTTTAGGCTAGAATTAATGATCAATGGGGTTGTTTTGTTTGAGAGTGGTGGAGTTCTGGAAAAATGGGAAAACTAGGCTTTTAGGCCATTGGGCTATGCAGTCAATTAGGGATAATTCACTGGATTAAGTCAAACTGTTGAGGTATGAGTTCAACAGGTAGGATAGCAGAGTGAAAAAAAACTTTGGGGCTTGAATGGATAATAGTTCAGCTCAAAAATAGAGGGTAATCAAGAATCCTCAAGTTAGGATTAGAAAGAGGAAAGGAAGATAGGTCAACTAGTAGAGGGCAGTTAAGAATTCTATACGAGGGACTTATTAGAGAAAAACTACAGAGATAAAGGAGTAGTTAAGAATTCCTTTATCGAGATAGTTTAGAAGAAAACATAGAAATGGTATACTATTGATAGCAGAGAGAATTAAAGTTAATTCTGATATACTTTGACTATTTTACCATTTAGATCTAAGATGCATGAAACATTGAAACATATAGAAAGCACATAAAATCACAAGGATAGAATACTTATTTGTAATTATACTACATGGGAATCTTATGAAATGTCCTCAACTTTCATTCCTTTTCCAGCAAAATTCCAAATTTGAGTACAAAAGCTTTCTCAGCTTGATAGCATAGATTTACAGAGATGTTATAGAATCCACCCATAATATTTCGAATGGAGAAGTATTTATACAAAATTTACATAAAAAATATCTCATAAGCACATGAGATTTACTATAGGGAATACAAAATATCTTTTACAAAAAGATAGAGACAGATGGAAAACTAATTGTTGTTGTCCCTTTATTTGTGAATGAGTTGGAGGTTGAAACTCGGATTTCCCTCTTGTTATTGCTTTAGTAATTGTGCGCTGGATCTCTGCTTACTTTTCCCTATTGATACTCTTTACTTGTTCCTAATACTCTTTACGTGTTTACCCAACTTTACCTTAGTAAATATTTTCTACTTACCTCAGAGTTTCCATAGTAAATTATAGGATTTCGGTCATATTGGTCCACCATTCTTTATTTGGTATCTTCATCCTGATCAATTTCCTGTACACTTCATCAGCTTCAGTTTATTTTGCAAAATTGGGTTGGATCATGAATAGGTTTTTCACTTCATGTTGAATATAAAAAAGATTTTCTAAACAATCATAAAGCACTTTTCCTATAGGTAGTGCTTTCAGTGTGGAAGAGCTAGATTGATTTCTAGCTTGTTTGTGCAGTTTCTCAATGTAGTCAGCATGAGTCATCAGCTTGTTATTTATGACTAGTGGGCTCAGAAGTCCTTTATCCCTTAGAATTTCATATTTTAACATAAAATCATCTATGTCATCTTGAATAATTTGAGATTTTTTTTCCAGGTTAAGCATTAATTTCCTTTTAGTAAGAAATTTCTTAATTTCAAGGATAGTAGTAGTTCGATCCTCGATATCCAATTGTTCTAGATGGTGCTTGCTTTCACTTTTCAAGAAGTTGATCAATTGGGTTTCCTCTTCAGGTTTATCTCCCAATTATTCCCTGGACTTCTGTATAGCCTCTGTAGCTAGTTTAACTAACTCAGTCTATTCAAAAATGATCTAGATACAAGACCAAATATCATTGATGTAATCAATGATATTGGTCCATAAAATGTTTCTAATACCTCTCAAAGGCTTTTCCAATGTTAATTCATTCTCTAATGTTTTGATTCTTTCAGTCATCCTTCTATTTTTCTTTTTTATTCAGTGTAATTAGTCTGTGATAGCTCATAATTGTTTTCCAAGCTGGTAACCATTTCTTTTAGTTTCTTTATTTTAGTTGCTTGGATTTTCATTTCCTCCATGGACTTTATTAAGTCCTTTGTTTGCTTTGTTGAAGCTACTGCTGCTTCTGATGTACTTCTTGTTGTTGTTACTAGAAGAGCTGTTTCTAGAGGAATGTTGGGTGCCAAAGATGTTGCAATAGTAGACTGCATTACTGCACAAACTATGTGTATTACAATTTGAGGCATGGTGGTCGACTCATCTTGTTTGGACTGCAATGCTTTTTCTAGTTCTTGCTCTGTTTCTTTCAACTTCTCATTCAACTTAAGGACCAAGTCCATAAGTTCTTCCTCATTTTGTTTCTCAATTACTTCTGTAGTTTTTGGATGTATGAGGTGAGGGAGTTTGAGTTGCTTCCTGAGTGAAACAATGTCATCATTCTTTTTATTTATCAATCTTTCAGCTGCTTTAACATCTTTGGGATCATGTCCCAACTCAATCACCAGGTCTTCCAATGATTTTACCCTGGTGACCTTAACTAGAGAAGAGGCTTTTTCCAACTGTAATTGTCTTGTAGTATTACTCAGAGAATTTTGCAACTGATGTGAAGTGATGGCTTTACTAGCCAAGGTGGAATAGACCATCTCACCCATTTTCTTATGGAGCTCAATCTGATCAATTGGGTGGATGTCTCTAGCAAGAAATTCAAAATTTGTTTTTAAATAATTAGCCATGGACTTTTGATGTTGTACTGTTGGCTTCAAAAAGATCATCTGCATCTTTCCCTCTTTGATGTCAAAGGCTGACATCAACCTTGTCTGATTTGTAGGAGCCATTTTCAGATATTGGGCATAGGTTTCAGCTTTGAGCTTCTTATTCCTAGCTTTAATCTCTTTGTAGTTTTCTTTCAAATCCTAGCTCTGCCCTAAAGTTGTCCTTAGTGATGACACTTCTACACTTTGTTGCCTGCTTAGTGCTTGTGTTTAAGAGGTAGATGGTGTCTCCCCTGCTAGTGTTGTCTGCACTGTGTCACTTCTTGTCTCTTCATATTCCTGCTCGGAAAGAGGATTCAATCTCTTCCTTTTCACATATATTGGGTCCAATGGCACTATAGAAGAGCTAGCCTCATTCCTAATTTTTTGAATTCACTCCTCATTAAGAGGGGTCTACAATACTAGAGGGTTGCCCATGTTTGTATCAATCTGGGTCAACTCCTCATAAATGCTCTGCGACCTTGAATCTTTTCCCTGTCCTAAAGTCTCTAGCTATCCTGATGTTTGTGCACTATGCTCCTATGTTGGTCTCTGTGAAGATTCTCCAGGCACCTGTACAAAGGAATCCATATCAAGTCTTCTTTCCAAATCTTTCAAAACATTTTCTAATTCAACTTGTGTACTATTTTGTTCTATTAGTGTTCCCTCCACCCATTCAATTTGATTTGCATACTATTCTATCTCTGGAGTTCTATGATGGATGTAGGGGGAAAGTTTATGCTTCTACCTTATGTCATTGATGAAGCTATGAGGATCATCAGGCCAGATGAAACTCTTTTTCAATCTCAATCTCTCAAGGATTTCCTTGCCCCTTTCCCTGCTTTTCTTTTGTTGTAAATAAATGGGCTTAGGTGATCCTTTATCCATAGCTGAGCTTTCTTCTTAGTCTTCTTAAAATGGATTTCATCAGAATTGATCATTTGCCTGTAGTAATCCAGGTAAAATAATCACATGGGAAGGTATTTGGGCAGTTTAAAGGGAGGCAGCTCACACCCATAAATTTTGATCTTAGTATGGTTCTTGTATAAGTACCAGTCCTTAACCTTCTATTGCTTGGATAACTGAATAATTCTCTTAATATCATCACTAATTCTAGGGGGGGACTTCCTCTCAACATGGTAGTTACTAGATGCACAAATTGATCAATAAAATTTGTGTAGGGATGGGGAGAAGAATGGAAATAATGAAAAATGGAAGTATAGAAGATGACTAACCTAGGGTTCCCTTTGGTGTCAAGCTTTTGTATAGATAAAGGGAATTTATTAGTTTGGTAATACAGGAAAATATGATACAGGACTTGAGAATATTTAAATGCTCTCTCATTCTCTAACCTCATGAACTAGTCATGCATCTTATCAGCAATGAATGCAAGATAGTCAAATTTGGCTATAGGAGGTTGGCCAGGGGTGAAAATACACGTCAGCAAAGGTCATTTCATCTACATACTCATTAGTGGTAAAACCCAAAATGCAAGCAAACATGTTGATAATATCCCTGCCCAGACGAGTAAAGGGGCATGACATTTAAGGAGGGGGGTCTTTTGATCTGTATTTTTCTTCAATGAAGGTTTGATTGACTTGGTTAATTTCAGATCTGGATAGCCTTGAAGATTTTTCAAGTAAATCAGCAATGGAAAGGGAAGTGAGGTCCTTGCCATGCTGTAATTGCAACATTTCATTTATAGAAATAACTGTAATTGTGAAAAGGACTTTCTGGTTAGGGCACATTACAACTCTCATATTGGGGTCATAGTTTGCATGGCATTGATGGACAATATCTAAGAAAATATGAATAGTGGGGAATTGATACTTAGGTAGGTTTGACTCCCAAAGACCTATATTATCAGCATTGTTGAGATAATTGTCCCAATACTTGCAGTATAGTTTCAAGGGGGTTTCATCAAAAGTAAGGTCCTTGATTTGAAAGTATCTGTCGACCAAGGGAAGGTGGTCCAAATCCCTATGGGGAGTAGTGATTGGCGTGACATTCAAGGCGACAAGAGATTTCATCCTTAGTTGTTGTGTATTCAAGGATGTGGGGAGGGAAATTCAGGGATCTTATGGAGAACCAGGTTTTTCTAAGGAGTATTCAGAGTATTGAACTGCTTTAAATTTTGATAAAAACACTCAATTTTGAAAGCAATTCAGTTGTGGTTTGTTATGAACATAGGGTGTTCCGGTGGAAGTGGGTAAATACCTGGTTATGGTGGTATGGGAAACGAAATGGCACTAAAGTATAGTCTAGATGAGGCATGCTGGTCTGCAGTGGCAACTGGGAGCTCAGTGGCTTCTTGGAGTTGATGCTTTGCACACAGGGTGACAGCATGAACGTGCTTCTGTGTACATGTAGAACAGGAGGTTCTATAGTTTTGGTAAAACAAAAAATAATGAATATTTTTGTTTTTATTCACAAAGTCAAAATGTTTGGTGGGTATGGTGAAAGGGATGGATAGCGCCAGTTGATAGATGGGACACTTTGTCGATTAGTGATGGTGGTAAGCAGAAGTAGTAATGGTTTTAATCACACAACTTTTTAGAGGTTGGTGCTTTTTCCAGAGGGTCGCATGATGCCACAAATTGGAAGACACATAGCATCGGAAAAAAAGTCAAAATAGCTTATGTCAGGTGGTTAACGTTTGACCAAAAGGCCCGCACGATATGAGCAAGAGTCGTTGGATGAGGGAAGGGAGATCGTGCAGGAGTCGACATCGGCAAGTGTTAGGGAGTTAATGGAGGGGGCCCGATGGCATAATCAACATAATTAAAATGACTTTAATTATATCGGGGATGATATGATTGGCAGAGAGGCTATTAATTAATCTAGGTGACTAATTAATCCTTCTCTAACATGTGAGGGGCTTTGGCTCTTAATTAATCACATTTCGATTAATTAATCCAATTTAATTAACTTTATTTATGGTTTATTTTCTATACCATTGGGACGAGATATTTATTTATTTTGGGATTTTTATTAATAATACGGGAAAGGTTAATTTGTTTCGGGATTTAAATAAATAATAAGAATTAAAAGTTAATATGACCATGGAAAAAGAAAATATGCTAAGTAAATGTTTCCAAAAATACATTCATTATCCAACATTATGACTTAGGCTAAAATGTGTTTGGGGGGGGTTTTACAAAGAATCATTTTTTTTTCCTCAGTAAAAGAGTGATTTTATCCTGGGAAAAGGATTTGAAGGGAATGAATGAATTATGGAGGGGTTGAATTTTGATGAAGGGGCTTTAGCACTTAGGCCTTACAAGTTATTGGGCTGAGAGTCTCATCCCTCCAGAAGTCAGAGAAATGCTCTGAGCTCCTTTAACTTTCATGTTGTTAGTGCCTTTAGTACTTATGGGAAACGAGTAAAATTTAGGGAAAAATGAGTTAGGAGGTTAATTAGTTTGACTTTGGTCTATGATGTAAATGTCTACATTGTCATCCATATCTTTAAGTGTTGTTGATGAAGAAACTATATGACTTGATATCTGGATAATCATTCATCATAAATAATTATGCAACCATTCATCTACTTACCCTACCTGCTTATCCTACCATTTTCTCTTCTTTTATTGGGGGTGCACTTAAACTGGTAAACCCTTATCAAAACCTTTTCTTTTCTTTTACAATGGAAATATGTCTAAGTTTATCCTTATTACATCCAAGGGCTCATATTAAACTGTTGAGCTCCTTTTATTCACTTTACCTATCTACTTATTTGCCAAGATTGGACAGTTTGGTCAGATTTTATTCTCTGTTTTTAAGATGAACTTCAAAACATGGAATAACCAAGATTAAACTATTTGGTTACCATGGATTCTGGCATAAGTAACAAGGTGCACACAATCATTATTATGCAGAAAAGTAAATAGTAGTGGCATTTGGACTTGAACACTTTCATGGTCTTTTTATTTTTCTTGGGGTTCATTTTTTATTTTATTTTTCTGACCTTTTCATTCTTTTTGTACTTTTATTCTTTTTCTAGGACATACCCTCTTTACATTTTTTAATTTTTCATTTTGAATGTGGAAAACATTTGCAACAAGCAAAGGTATGTACATATTTTAGAGCTAAACCAAGTCAATCATGATATATGACAACTATTGGTATAGGAACATAACAGTGGCTCCACTTGGGGATGGCTTTCCCTAGTGGAAAGTCAAGAACTGTAGATCAATGGCCTTCTGAGAGACTATGATTTTACTTTGAAATTTCCCTTGATTTTGTTGCTTTATTGATATTTATGACAGTGGTACTCTTGAAGCTTAAGGCCTTCTCTTCGGTATTCAACTTCAAAACTTTTACAATTCAATCAATAGTGACCTATAAAAGGATATAATATATACAGTTTAAAGACCTGGTAATATTAGAAACTAGGATCAATGTAGTGCTTTAACATTCGACCATTGATTGGTCCTCCTTCGATCTCTGCACCATCTAATTCTTTAAGAAAATATGAATTATTTCCTCTAAAGGCATATATTATGTATGGACATTTCCACAGGAAGTAAAACTTCCCATGTTTCCCTTTTTCCTCTCTTCTTGAATCCCACTTTAACACTTTTTCTCCCAGATAGAAGTCTTTTGCTTTGGTCCTTTTGTCAAAAATATTCTTAAGTTTTTCTTCCAGTACTTGGGCTCTACTGTATACTTCCTCCCTAGTTTATTGTAAATGAATAGTCTAGTTAACTCTCCTTTGTATATCATTTGGTTCAACTTGGGCTTCTTGAAGTAATTTCATGACTAGAACTCCTACAGATGAGGGGAAAACTACCTCCATTCCACTGAGGATAGTGAGATGTGGAATGACGAGTTGTTATATGATACTTGTGATAGAATTCAATCATTTTCTTTGAATTGAAGGCTACAATATTATCTATGATGGTTTTGTTAGGACAAGCAAACCTAAACAAAATATTAGCCTCTATAAACCTATTATTACAGTATCAGTGGCCTTTCTAGAGTGAATAGCTTCCATCCATTTGGTAAAATAATCAGTTGCAGTGAGTATACATTTATCCTGAGCAGAAGAGGATGGATGGACTTCATTAACGAAGTCAAGACCCCATTGTTGAAAAGGTTTTTCTGTGGAAATAGGTTTCAAAGTCAAGGGTAAAATTTTTCTTTTGCCTTCGAAGATCTGGCATTTATGGTAGGAAGTTACAAATTTTTTAACATCTGCAAACAAGGTTGACCAGTAAAATATGGCTCTTAGAATTTTGTCACCAATTCACTTCTAGTAGAGATATCCACCACAACACCCTGCATGAAATTCTTGGATTACTTTATCAAATTCTTCTTTTAATAATCAACTCAACAAAATACCTTCATGATTTTTCCAAAACAAAGTATTATCAATAATGCAAAATTTCAAAGCTTTCATTTTCAAAATCCTACTCTTAGTTCTCGATAACCCTGCAGGAGCCTATAGGTTTTGTAGAACATATATAATATCAGCATGCCAGGGGGAATCTCGAAAGGGCTGGCTGATCTGTGGAGTTGTTATCTCCTATTCGTTATCTGGTTTTGCAATAAGATTTATTCCTAGGGCTTGGTAATTTGTTTCTACCATAAGTTTGGCCAAACCCCGACCTTTAATTCTTGGTAGGTTTTATATCTATATTCTAAAATAGTAGCTATCCATTTCCCCCCCTTACCATCAACTCCATCCTGTGTCAGGATGTCTTTGACTACAACATTGGGAACATAAGCTGTTAAATGAGAATAGAAAATATACACTCTGGAATCTTTAATAGCTTTTACCAAAGCAAAAGCTTGTTTCTCCATTATTTTATACTTTAATGAGGCATCTCTAAGAGCTTTACTGAAAAAGGCTATTGGTTTTTCATATCATTGATCATCCTTTTGTAGTAAGACTGCAGAGAAGGTGTGTTTTGATGCAAAGGAAAAGATAATGAAGTGTTTGTCAAATTTTGGGCTTCTAAGGATTGGTGTTCGAGTTAAGGCTAATTTTATTTCTTTGAATGATGTTTTAGCCTTTACTATCCACTTAATAGATGAATATTCTTTCAACATATTATTCAATAATCTAACTAGTTCAGCTAAATTAGAGATGAATCTTCTTAAAAGAATTATTTTCCCTAAAAAAGCTTGAAGTTCTTTAATGTTTCTAGGGTGAGGTATTTGCAAGACTACTTCAATCCTGGTTGGGTCAATCCAGATTCCCTCTTTAGAAATAATGTGGCATAACAATTTTCCTTCTTCCAAACCAAATAAAGATTTCTTTAGGTTCAGAGAGATAGAATATATTTTGCATTTAAGAAAAACTTGCCTAAGATTATCCAGGTTTTGTTGATCTGACTTAAAAAAAATTGTTATATCATCAAGGTATATAACCAAGAAGTCATGGATTTCCTTTGCAAAGGAAATATCCATTTCCCTTTGAAAGGTGGCCCCTACATTTTTCAATCCAATGGGCATTTTAACATACAAGAAGGCGCCCCATGGTGTTGTGAGTGCCGTTTTTGCTTGGTCATCAGGATGGACTAAAATTTGGTTGTAACCCAAGAATCCATCTAAAAGTGAAATCCTTGTGGAAGCTACTACCCTTTGCAGTATGTGATCCATTTTAGATAAGCGATAGTTGTCTTTCAGTGAGACTTTGTTCAAATTTCTAAGGTCAACACACAGTCTGATTTCTCTTGTTTTCCTTCTTGTAGGGACAAGATTGGATACCCAATCTGAAAACCTAATTGGGGCAACGATTCCCGCTTCATACATTCTTTTGATCTCTTTCTCAATGGAAGGTAATAAAACAAGATTAATTCTTCTCAACTTTTGCCTAAAAGGTTTATGATCTTCTTTCAAAGGGATAGTATGTTGTATAATACTGGTATCATAGGATTTTAAGTGTTCGTAACTCCAGGCAAAAACAACCTAGAATTCTTTCATTAGTTCAACATACTTAAGCTTCTCATTAGGAGGTAATGATTTAGATAATTTTATCAACTTAGGATTTCCTTGAGTCCCTATGTTGCGTTCTTTAATGTCTGCTTTCAAGGGCTCCATCCTAGGCTTTTCAGGAATATCATTGGAGTCAAATAAGTCCTCCGAAGGAGTTAATCCCTTGGGTAATTGGTTATCTTTGAGATTTATGACTCTACTTTCATCATCAATTATTTCATGAATATCCATCTCCTTTAAGTCCTGAATATCTGTTTTTATGAATTTAGTAGGGTGAAGCATGTTTATTGAATTTTCTTCCAATTTGTTAATGTTTAACTCATTAGTGTGATAAAATCTGAAACTATGTTTACATCTATATTAATGCTAGCAAATTCATCTAATGTCAGAAAGTGATTAATCTGATTATCGTTTTCAAAAACTTGCCAGTTCTTAAGATTATCAGGTATAGCTGGCCTATGCCTATCCTCAACAGTATACTGGTGATTGGGCTGAAAACACAATTTGCATGTGCTGGCAAACATAACCAGGCTATGAGCTTGCATGTTATGTTTTCTAGGAATGGTTGCAATCTTAGTTTCTAAACAAGTGTTAAGGATTTCTACAACTGTACCTCTGTAAAGTCCTAATCTAGGATCTTTGGTTATGTAAACTCCATTAATCTATTTAACTATTAGTTTAGAATCTCCCATGATTTATACCCTTATATCTCCTAATACTTTGACTAGCTTTAGGCCTAACATGAGTGCTTCAGATTCTGCCATATTGTTTGTGCATTTGAAGTTTAACCTATAGGTGTGTCCCTCTGCATGATCATTCTCTAAGTTATATATCCATACCCTTGCCCCTACACCTAGTTTGTTTACAGAACCATCAAACTCTAGATGCCATAAAATTTCATGTTCATAGTTTTCATCCGGGGTAGTGCAATCTTTTTTAGCTAAGGCATCTAGATTTTCTTCTGATATCTCTTGAATTTGGACAGTTGACTTTTCTTTTACAATTTCTTTTGGTTCTACTGCTATAACATTTGGAGTATCTTTTGGATTAGTTTCTACATTATAGAGAATAAAGAAATCTATATCAGAATGCACTAAGTAAATAGGAAAGTTTTGAGGTCTTTCCTAACTAGTCACTACATACTTAATTAAAGTTTCTCTATATAGCTTCTTTGGTTGTCCAAAAACAGATATGGTGGTGCATGACATGTCTAATTGTATAGACCCTTGAATTTTGGTGCCCCAGGATCTAGACAACAACATGCCATACTGGGGTGGAATGTCTGCTACCACTATGTCCATGAGTATAGTTTTGGCAGGGTATTGAAGCAAAGAAACACATAAATCCTTTTTAAGCCCTAAACATCTCACTTGACTGGAATCAAAGGAAAATAAATCCCTATAGGGTCTAGTGATGTCTAAGTTAAGTTTCTCCATAGAAAACTTGGGCATGAGGTTGTGTGAGGCACCAAAGTCAAACATAGCATTATCCAAAACCTTATCATGGATATTGAGACTGACGTAGAAGGGTGGTACCCCTCCTTCAATTGGTTTCCGATTTACTTCAGGGCCAAAAATCAACTCGGGATGGTCATCAAAGAGATTTATAGAATCTTCAGTTTCAGTTATATTTAATGATTTGTTTATTTAAGCCCTGTAAGCATCATGTTTTACCAGTTCTGTCAAACGAACTGAAATTTTAAGCTTGGCCATTTCCGCTCCAAAATTAAAGGGCAGGATTACTTTGTCTGCTTCAACTTTTGGATTTCTAGCAGCAGTGTTTTCTATGCTTTCTTCTCTTTCAAGATTTGGGACATCCTTTTCTTTTTCTAATCCGATCTTCGAAGACTCTTCCACTATTTCCTTGGAGCGAAGTGAAGTGGAAGGTTGTTCATTGTTGGGCCAATTATCAAACACATCTTCTATGGTGGGGCTGGAGGGATTTTGATTTGTTTTAGAAAGGATCTGAAGTGTTTTTGTCACTGGAACTGTTTTACCCTTTTTAGGTTGATTAGGACCTATTTTCTGGTTTGGTTATGGGGTATCAATACTTTTTCTGCTTCTTAAATTATATTTCTTATGTACCTCAAAAGTAGTAGAGTCATATCCCTATCTGAAATCGAATGATTCTCCTGTTTGGGTTTGGAATTGTTGCAACACATGGGACTCTTGGTCATCCTGAGTTAGGAAGACATCTTCCTCATCATCCAGACCCATTAAATTTATCTCAGTGTCTTGTTCAGGGTCTTCTGAGTGGGAGGCCTCTGCATATTCTTGGAAAGGTGGTCTAATATTCTGGTCAGTAATATTCTTTCAAGCATTTTGGTTCTAATCTTTTATAAAGTTAGGATTTCTCCCTGAATTAGCCTGTTGGCCATCCCAAGGAGATTTTCTTTCAATTATTTCAACTCTATCCAAGAATCTATCCATTCCTTTAACTATAGCATCCAGCTTTTCTTCAAAGGGTGTATTCTCTTCTTTTGAGGGTATTCTTCTCTCATACCTTGTGTTGGCTCTTTTGGAAAGCAGGTTAGCCTTAACACTTACTGCTACACTCTACATTTCTTCTAGAGTGGCAGGATTCCTTTCTCTTAACTGGAAAACCATATTTAAATCAAATCGATCAGGAAATTTGATCAGCGCTAAACCAGGTGGGGGTCTAAGGTCGAGTGGAATGGCACTATAAACACTATTGAACCTACCGCAATAGTCCTAAACCGTTTCATGAGGTCCCCTTTTAAGGTTATCATATTCAAATAAAATCTGCAGGCGGTCCTTCCTTTTCTCCCACCTATTCAAGAATTGTTGGTAGATAATTCTTAAGCTATGTATACTTTGGGGGGCTAAATATCTAAACCAAGTTCTAACTTCCCCAGTCGGACTCAGAACAAAAATTCTCATTTGAACGTCAACTGTGTCAATTTCGTATATCTCAAAACAGTTGGTCATTTTCTTAGTGTGCTACTGAGTTGTGTAGGTTCCATTGCCATCAAAAGTAGTAATTTTACTCTGATAGTCCTAAGGCATGGCACCTAGAGGAGAAGGAATCACAAGGGGAGCATATCTATTCGCCATGATTCTAGGTTGGGTAGTAGTATGAACAAGAGTTGGGGTAACAAGAGGTTTTTGGGTTATGGAGGAAGAACTGGAGATGGTAGTGGGATGTTGGGTGATGATTAGCAGGAGAGGAAGTGAAGGGATAAAGGGAGCGATGGAATGGATTTCAGAAGAGTGAGGGAATAATAATGAACTAGTGGAAAGAGAAGTAGTTTCAGAAAGTTCAGCTGTTCTATCGATGGTAAGAGATGACTGAGTAGAATTCTGCAGATATCGATCAATTGATAAATTGGCTTGTTGTGTTTCAAGTTCTCTGAGGAATTATGGATCTTGGACTAGGTCCAATAGTTCACTATCAGATGTGGTTCTAAACAAAGAGAGTTCAAAGTGTTCGTTAAAAGGAAGATCTTCTAGGAAAAGCCACTGAACAAGACATGACATGATATGAAAAAATGTTTGGGGCTCAATGAACTTTCTTTCCTTGTAATGATTCTTGGAATCAGGTTAGATTTTTCAAACACTGGCGGAGGATTTGGATCAGGGTTAGCCCTGGTGTAATGAGTTCTTCCTGAAGCCAGATTTTGAGCTTTTCAATGCTATTCTTTTATGGATTTTTCAAAATAACTTCTATAAGTCCTTTAAGATATTTCATATTAAACTTTTTAGGTTTCTTAAAGGTTTGTTTCAACTGAGGATTAGTTCTTCCCCAGTATGGTCACCACTATGTTATCACTTGGATTTTCCTTAGAATCTATTAAAAGGAGGAAAGGATCCATGGTAACTACAAACCAACTTTTAGACTTGGATTCTAGCCCACCTAAGTCTAGAGAGGGCTCTCTCTTTATGATTTAGCTATGTTTGAAAGGATTTTAGGCTAGTATTAATGTTCAATAGGGTTGCTTCATTTGAGAGTGGTGGAGTTTTGGAACAAACGGGCAAACTACGCTTTTAGGCCATTGGGCTATGGAGTCAATTAGGGATAATTCATTGGATTAAGTCAAATTGCTAAGGTATGAGTTCAACAGGTACGATAGCAGAGTGAAAACAAACTTTGGGGCTTGAATGGATGATAGTTTTGCTCAAAACTAGAGGGAAATCAAGAATCCTCAAGTTAGGATTAGAAAGAGGAAAGGAAGATAGGTCAACTAGTAGAGGGAAATTAAGAATCCTACACCAGGGACTTATTAGAGAAAAACTACAGGGATAGAAGAGAAGTTGAGAATTCCTTTATCGAGATAGTTTAGAAGAAAACATAGAAATGGTAGATTGTTGATAGCAGAGAGCACTAAAGCTAATTCTGATATATTTTGACTATTTTACCATTTAGATTTAAGATGCATTGAACATTGAAACATATAGAAAGCACATAAAATCACAAGGATAGAATACTTATTTGTAATTATACTTCACGGGAATCTAAGGAAATTTCCTCAATTTTCATTCCTTTTCCAACAAAAATCGAAATTTGAGTACAAAAGCAACATAGATTTACAGAGATGTTATAGAATCCACCCACAATACTTCGAATGGAGAAGTATTTATACAAAAATTACTACAAAAATATCTCATAACCACATGAGATTTATTATAGAGTATACAAAATATCTTTTAGAAAATGATAGAGACAGATGGAAAATTGATTGCTGCTATCCCTTTATTTGTGAATGAGTTGGAGGTTGAAACTTGGATTTGCCTCTTGCTATTGCTCTAGTAATTGTTATCTAGACCTTTACTTACTTTTCCTTACTGATACTCTTTACCTGTTCCTGGTACTTTTTACCTGTTTACCAGACTTTACCTCAGTAAATATTTTCTACTTATCTCAGAGTTTCCATAGTAAATTATAGGATATCAGTCATATTGGTCCATCATTCTTCATTTGGTATCTTAATCCTAAGCAATTTCCTATAAACTTCGTCAGCTTCAATGTATTTTGAAAAATTGGGCTGGAATGTGAATAGGTGTTTCACTTCATGTTCGATATAAAAAAATATTTTCTAAACCATCATAAAGCACTTTTCCTATAGGTAGTGCTTTCACTGTGGAAGAGTTGGCGTGATTGCTAGCTTGTTTCTGTAGTTTCTCAATGTAGTCATCATGAGTCATCAGCTTGTCATTTATGACCAGTGGGCTCCGAAGTCCTTTATCCGTTAGAATGTCATATTTTAACATAAAATCATCTATGTCCTCTTGAATACTTTGACATCATTTTTCTAGGTTAAGCATTAAGTTCCTTTTAGTAAGAACTTTCTTAATTTCAAGGATAGTAGTAGTTCAATCCTCGATATCCCATTGTTCTAGATGGTGCTTGATTTTTCTATTCAAGAAGTTGATCAATTGGGTTACCTCTTCAGGTTTCTCTCCCAATTATTCCCTGGTCTTCTATATAGCGTCTGTAGCTAGTTTAAATAACTCAGTCTGTTAAAAAATGATCTGGATACAAGACCAAATATCATTGATGGAATCAATGATATTGGTCCATAAAATCTCTCTAATATCTCTCAAAGGCTTTTCCAATGTTAAGTCCTTCTCTAAGGTTTTGATTCTTTCAGTCATCCTTGTATTTTTTCTTTCTTCTTGAGTGTAATTAATCTGTGATAGCTCATAATTGTTTTCCAAGTTGGTAACCATTTCTTTTAGTTTCTTTATTTCAATTGCTTGGATTTTAATTTCCTCCATGGACTTTATTAAGTCCTCTGTTTGCTTTGTTGAAGTTTCTATTGCTTCTGATGTACTTGATGTTTTTGTTACTGGCAGAGTTGTTGCTAGGGGAATGTTGGGTGCCAAAGATGTTGCAATAGTAGATGACACTGTTGTAGAAATTATGGGTATTATAGTTTGAGGCATGGTGGTCGGTTCGACCTGTTTGGACTGCAATGCTTTTTCTAGCTCTTACTCTATTTCTTTCAACTGCTCATTCAACTTCAGGACCAAGTCCATAAGTTCTTCCTCATTTTGTTTCTCAATTACTTCTACAGTTTGTGGATGTATGAGGGGAGGGAGTTTGAGTTGTTTCCTGAGTGCAACAATGTCATCATTCTTTTTCTTTATCAATCTTTCAGCTACTTTAACATCTTTGGGATCATGTCCCAACTCAATCACTAGGTCTTCCAATGATTTTATCCTGGTGTCCTTAACCTGAGAAGAGGCTTTTTCTAACTGTAACTGTGTTGTAGTATTACTCAGATAATTTTGCAACTGATGTGCAATGATGGCCTCACTAGTCAAGGTGGAATAGACCATCTCACCCGTTTGCTTATGGAGCTTAATCTGATCAATTAAGTGGATGTCTCTAGTATGAACTTCATTTTGTTTTTTAAATAATCAACCATGAACTTTGGTTGTTTTACTGTTGGCTTCAAAAAGCTCATCTACACCTTTTCCTCTTTGATGTCAAAGGCTGACATCAATCTTGTCTTATTTGTAGGAGCCATTTTCAGATATTCGGCATAGGTTTGAGCTTTGAGCTTCTCATTCCTAGCTTTAATCTCTTTGTACTTTTCTTTCAAATCCTGGCTCTACTCTAAAGTCATCCTTAGTTATGACACTTCTACACTTTTATACCTACTTAGTGCCTATGTTTAAGAGGTAGATGGTGTCTCCCCTGCTAGTGTTGTCTGCACTGTGTCACTTCTTGTTTCTTTATATTCCTTCTTGAAAATAGGATCCAATCTCTGCCTTTTCACATATACCTGGTCTAATGGTACTCTAAGGGAGCTAGCCTCATTCCTACTTCTTTTTTAAATTCGTTTCTCATTAAGAGGGGTCTGCAATAGTGGAGGGTTGCCCATGTTTGTATTAGTTTGGGTCAACTCCTTAGAAATTCTCTGTGGCCCTGAATCTTTTCCCTGTCTTGAAGTCCCTGGTTGTCCTGATGTTTGTGCACTATGCTCCTGTGTTGGTCTCTGTGAATATTCTTCAAGCACCCGTACAAAGGAATCCAGATCGAGTCTTCTTTCCAAATCTTTAAAAACTTTTTCTACTTCAACTTGTGTACTATCTTGTTCTATAAGTGTTCCCTCCGCCCATTCATTTTGATTTGCATACTGTTCGATCTTTGGAATTCTATGATGGATGTATGGGGATAGTTTATGCTTCTACCTTCTGTCACTGATGAAGCTATGAGGATCATAAGGCTAGATGAAACTCTTTTTCAATCTCAATCTCTCAAGGATTTCCTCTGCCCCTTTCCCTGCTTTTTTGTTGTTGCAAATAAATGGGCCTAGGTGATCCTTTATCCTTTGCTGAGCTTTCTTCTTAGTCTTCATAAAGTGGATTTCATCAGAATTGATCATTTGCCTGTAGTACTCTAGGGAAAATAATTGCTTGGGGAGGTATTTGGGCAGTTTAAAGGGACGCAGCTCGCACCCATAAATTCTGATCTCGGTATGGTTCTAGTATAAGTACTAGTCCCCGACCTTATATTGCTTGGATAACTGAAGAATTCTCTTAATATCATCACTGATTCTGGGAGAGGGACTTCCTCTCAACATGGTAGTTACTAGATGCACAAATTGATCAATAATTTTTTTATAAGGATGGGGAGAACAATGCGAATAATGAAGAATGGAAGTCTAGAAGATGATTGACCTAGGGTTCCCTCTGGTGTCAAGAGTTTGTACAGAGAAAGGGAATTTATCAGTTTGGTAATAGAGGAAAGTATGATACAAGACTCAAGAATATTTAAATACTCTCTCGTTCTCTAATCTCATGAATTGGTCATGCATATTATCAGCAATGAATGCGATATAGTCAAATTTGGTTGCAGGAGATTGGCCAGGGGTGAAAATAGACATGTAGGCAAAGGCCATTTCATCTACATACTCATTAGTGGTAAAACCCAGAATACAAGAAAACATGGTGATAATATCCCTGCCCAAGCCAGTAAAGGCGCATGACATGTAAGGAGGGGGGTCTTTTGATCTGTATTTTTCTTCAATGAAAGTCTGACACACTTGGTTAATTTCATAACTAGATAGCCTTGGAGATTTTTCAAGTAAATCAACAATCGAAAGGGGAGTGAGGTCCTGGCTAGGCCATAGTTGCAACATTTCATTTATAGACTCAGCTGTAATGGTGAAAAGGACTTTCTGGTTAGGGAACATTACAACTCTCATATTGGGGTCGTAGTTTGCATGGCATTGGTGGATGATATCTGAGAAAATATGGACAGTGGGGAATTGATATTTAGGTAGGTTTGACTCCCAAAGACCTATTTTATCAGCATTGTTCAGATAATTGTCTCGATACTTGCAATATAGTTTCAAGGAAATTTCATCAAAAGTAAGATCCTTGATTTGAAAATGTCTATCGGCTAAGGGAAGGTGGTCCAAATCCCTGTGGGGAGTAGTGATTTTCATGACATTTAGGGTGACAGGAGCTTCCATCCTTGGTTCTTATGTATTCAAGGATGTGGGGAGGGAAATTCAGGGATCTTATGGAGAACCAAGTTGTTCTAGGGAGGATTCAGAGTATTGAACTGCTTTAAATTTTGATAAAAACACTCAATTTCAAAAGTAATTCAATCCTAGTTTGTTATGAACATATGGTTTTCCAGTAGAAGAGGGTAAATACCTGGTTATGGTGGTACGGGAAACAAAATGGCATTGGAGTATATTCTAGATGAGGCATCCTGGTCTGCAGTGGAAACTGGGAGTTCAACGGCTTCTTAGAGTTGATTGTTTGCACGGAGGGTGACAGCATGAACGTGCTTCTGTGTGCATGGAGAACAGGAGGTTCTATTGTTTTGGTAAAACAAAAAATAATGAATATTTTTTCTTTTATTCACAAAGTCAAAAATTTTGGTGGGTATGGTGAAAGGGATGGATGGTGCCAGTTGATGGATGGGGCACTTTGTCGATTAGTGATAGCGGTAAAAAGAAGCAGTAATGGTTTTCATCGCGTGACTTTTGAGAGGTAAGTGGTTTTGGCAGAGGGTCGTGCGATGCCACAAATTGGATGACACCTAGCATCAGT
The DNA here is from genome assembly GCA_000404065.3 of Pinus taeda. NCBI lineage: Eukaryota > Viridiplantae > Streptophyta > Pinopsida > Pinales > Pinaceae > Pinus > Pinus taeda. The sequence continues at coordinate 82,447 of APFE030419039.1, forward strand.
GAAAAGTTAAAACAACTTGTTTCGTGTGGTTAATGTTCGACCAAAAGGCCCATGCGGTATGAGTAAGAGTCTTTGGATGAGGGAAGGCAGATCATGTGGTAGTCGACAACGGAAAATGTTAGAGAGTTAATGGAGGGGATCCAATGGCATAATCAACATAATTAAAATGAGTTTAATTATATCAAGGATGATATGATTGGCAGAGAGGCTATTAATTAATCCAGGTGACTAATTAATCCCTTTTTAACACGTCGGGGGCTTTGGCTCTTAATTAATCGCAGTTCAATTAATTAATCCAACTTAATTAAATTTATTTATGGTTTATTTTCCAAACCATCGGGATGGGATATTTATTTATTTTTGGATTTTTATTAATAATACGGGAAAGGGAAATTTGTTTCAGGAGTTAAATAAATAATAATAATTAAAAGTTAATATGACCATGGAAAAAGAAAATACACTAAGTAAATGTTTTCGAAAATACATTCATCATCCAACATTATGACTTAGGCTAAAATGTGTTTTGGGGGGGGGGGGTTTACAAAGAATCATTTATTTTTCCTAAGGAAAAGAGTGATTTTACCCTAGGCAAAGGATTTGAGGGGAATGAGTGAATTATGGAGGGGGTTAGTTTTGATGAAGGGGCTTTAGCACTTAGGCCTTACAAGTTATTGGGCCGAGGGTCCGGTACCTCCAAAAGTCAGAGAAATGCACTGAGCCCCTTTAACTTTAAGGTTGTTGGTGCCTTTAGTACTTATAGGGAATTAGTAAAATTTAGAGAAAAATGAGTGAGGAGGTTAATTAGTTTGACTTTGGTCTATGATGTTAATTTCTTCATTTTCATCCATATCTTTGAGTGCTTTTGATGATTAAAGTATATGACTTGATGTCTGGATAATCATTCATCATACATAATTCTGCAACCATTCATCTACTTATCCTACCTACTTATTTGACCATTTTTTCTTCTTTTATTACCGTGCACTTAAACTGGCAAACCCTTATCAAAACATTTTCTTTTTTTTTTTTACAATGGAAATTTGTCTAAGTCTATCCTTATTACATCCAAGGGCTCAAATTAAACTATTGAGCTCCTTTTATTCACTATACCTATCTACTTATCTACCAAGATTAAATAGATTGGTCAGATTTTATTCCCTATCTCTAAGCATGAAATTCAAAACATGGAATAACCAAGAATAAACTATCTGGTTACCATGGATTGTGGCATAATGATCAAGTTGCACACAATCATTATTATGTAGAAAAGTAAATAGTAGTGGCATTTGGACGTGCACACTTTCATGGTCTTTTTATTTTTCTTGGGATTCATTTTTTATTTTTATTTTTCTGACCTTTTCATTCTTTTTGTCCTTTTATTCTTTTTCTAGGACATATCCTCTTTAGATTTTTAAATTTTTTATTTTGAATATGGAAAACATTTGCGACAAGAAAAGGTATGTACATATTTCAGAGCTAACCAAGTCATTCATGATATATGACACCTATTGGTATAGGAACATAACATAAGACATATTGAAGGTATACAAGGAAATGGTGATGATTACCACGTAATTAGTATATTGTTGTCAATTGAAGAAGTGCTCTCATGTTGGTCAGGTTGTCTAGTCGCATTGCACCTAGATGTATAGTTTTGTAGAACATAATGGATAAAAGTAAAAAATGGCAAAAAAATGTCTTTATTTATAAAGAGGGAGGAATTACCATTTTAGAATACCTGTTATGGGAGCGGGCCATTTATTATGGAAATGGTCAAGGGAATCAATGGGTAGATAACAGTAAATGAGTTGACGGAATGAGTGGAGGGTATTTTAGTTGTAGGATGGATGTTAGCAGGTTGGCCGAGAGTGAGAGATGGTGATTTTTTTAGTGGGGGTGGGGGAGACGGATGTTTAAGTGGTAAATGGAGGGGGGTCCAAAATAGTTTAGATGTAGACACATAGCATAGGTAGTATTTTTAGAAATGACTTCTTGAACCCCCCTAATTTGGTTAAATCTTTGAAGGGTGGGGGGGGTCCAAAGTACATATATGCCATTGATTTGGGTGAGAGTGGGAACGCGGAAGGTGATTTTTGCACCCACATTTAAACAAACGACAAAAACATCAAATCAAATTACTTGATTATGGAGCTTGATTAATTTCTTAATTAATCTTACAACAATTAAACAATTAATTAACCATAATGTGAGACATTTGAACTAGCGCGCAAATTTTCTTTGGAATTATTTATTTTTTACCGATATTTTCTATTACTATCATTTTCTGAACAAATAAATGTAAAATGCTTTGGTTATGAGTAATATTCATGGATAATGGGCCACTTAGTTGCTTCACTAATTAAGCTAATGTGATTTGCTGAAAATTAAGCATAATAGTCTGAAAAAATATGTGGATTATGGCCACTTACTTTTCTCCTTAATTAAGCTATGTGGGTATTTGTTGCAAATAATAAAAAATATAATTGATTGATGAATTAGGGTTCATTCAAGAAACCATGGGTACTAAATAGAAAGCACAAAATGTAGAGGTGAAGGCAGTGCACTAAAGGCTATTGATCACCTGAGAAAATGAAAAATACAATGATTTTCTTTGCTTTCTGTCTTTTTCCCGCGTTTGGTAGAAACATATGTGAAATTCACAATTTTTGCATAAACAGATAGACGTTGTGTGTCTGTCAGTGAAAAACAATCCGCGGGAGAGAAAGATTTGATTTTTTTTCACTTCCATGGGCTTAGAATAGACCTTATGGGACTGTAAAAAATCTAGGGAGGTGAGGATTGCCTTGAAGGATGTTTGTGTAGGGAGGAGGTCCTGCAAATAATCCCTATATTAATGAAAAGATGTTAGTATCTCCGCCATTCCTCATGTAGTGTTTTTGGACCACAAGTGTACCAAAAAACACCCCCTTAGTAGTGGATTGTTACGTGCAAAGGATCACAGTCAAAATTGGTGATGTTAGTGGACAAACTTAAATAAAAACAACATTGTAAATAATCGAAGCAATGCATACATAAACATAAAATTAAACAAACAAGTGCATGAACAAAACAATGCTCAAATTCTTTGAGCTAGGGAGCTCAAAATCCTCAGCAAGGGGCTTCCTTTTCCTCAATCTCTTTGTAAGTTTCTCCTCTCTGTCAAATAAGTGTGAAGACTCTCCAAAGGGTGGATTCCTCTTAACTCACTAAGATTTTGGGTTTCTTAGAATAAATTTGGCCAACATGCTAGTTTTCTTCACTTCCTTTGTTTTCAACAACGTAATGGTGGTTTGCTCAATCAACAATTTTACCAGCATAATAATGTCTCCTTTTTTTACTCTCCCATTGCCTATTTATATCGAATTTTTTGAATCCCTTTTCCCTCTCTTGTTACCTATATGATAAAGAAACATGAGTAGGACAAGATGATTCCATTAAGGGCTACAATTTTCCAAGGTGACTTGAATTCGGATGTACTAGTCCAATCTCATATCAAGAAATCGGCTCCAAGTGTGTAGAGAGGTCCCGGACTGCTTAGTCATTCTTTCTGCAACCGAGTGGCTTTTTGAGGATATGTTACATGGGGACGTTTATCAAATAAATATAAGAATGACCTTAATTAATTTCCTTTGTAAACTTTGGGCCTTAGGAGAACTTTTGGTTTTTGAATCTTCATAATGTATTCGAATAGAAAAATGTCCACCTATGCATTCTAATACACACTCTCAATGTCTTTTGGATTGTACTACTAGTTTTATGATTTTTTAGTGTTAACAACCATGGTGCAAGACGTGAAGAAGTGGAAGCACTATCTAATGGGAAATGAGACAATAATACACACAGATCACTAGTCATTACAGTATTTTCAGGCCAAGAGTAAGCTACAATAGACTCAGCATTACAAGTGGATGGGATTTTTACAACATTTTCATTTAGTGATCAAGTATAACAAGGGAAGCACAAACAAGTTGGCAAAAATTATTTTAGGGCTACCCACATCAAATACTACAAATTTGGGGACTCTCATCCACATGGATCCATTAACCCATGATGCATACACAAATCCTATTCATAGGATGAGGGCTACAAGGAGGTGTATTAACAGTTATAGAGTTATAGTCATGTGCACAATGGTGACAACAATATTGGCCACCATCTCGAAGATGGGTTACTCTACAAGATGGATAAGCTACGCGTTCCCAAAGGTGGATGATTGCAACTAGTTAGATACACTCACACATCCAAGTTTACATGGCACTTTGGTGGAGGGAAGATCGTGCCTAACTTGCACAAGTATGTGTATTGGTCGAAGATGCAAGAGCATGTAGCTATGTTCATAAGAGGTGCATGATTTGTTGTACTAGCAAGCCTAACAAGAGGAAACAATGTCTATATCATCGCTTAAATCTACCTACTTGTCCATGGGAAAGCATTTACGTGGACTTTGTGGGAGGTTTACCGACAACTAGGAAGGGACATGACTACCTGTTCATGGAAGTTTATAGGTTCAGAAAGATGTGCATACAGATGCCCTATAAAAATACTATTAGTGAGCAAGAAGCATAAACATTTTTTTTGGACAGGTTTGGGTTCACTTTTGGATACAAGGAGAATCATTACAGCCAAGGACACAATATGTTTTAGAGCATTCTAGACTACATTATGGGAGAATATGGACACAAAGTTGAATAGATCAACAATATCCCCTCTACAAATAGATGGGTAGATAAAAATAGTTAGCAGGACTTTGGTCCAGCTTCTGAGGGGATACAACAAGAAGGCGAAAAAGACCTAGGATGAAAATATAGTATATATACAACATTATTACAATAGAGTAGTCCACACTTCTATAAGAAAGTCCCCATTTGAGACTTGTTTTGGATATTTTCCTCCACATTTCGATATTTCATATCAGTAATAGGGAGAAGTGAGGGAAGATCTTAGAGAAAATGTTTTGAAGGCTGAAAATTTTATAGAGAAGATTGAAGATCAAGCAGATCCATATAGAGGTATAAGACACATTGTAGAAGTCATGGGAGAAGTATGAGGTCATGAATGGTCAACAAAAAACAAAGAATTTTTTTAAGGTGGAAGATAGGGTATGGCTACAGTTGAACAAAGAGAGGTTGCAGGGGCCTGATAAGAAAATCAAGGCTCTGAGGTATGGTTCCTTTCATATACTTGGAAAAGGTGGGTGATAATTCCTGTCAACGTAGTTTACAACCATATATGTACATTTTCTCAGCTATAAATGTAGAGAATTTGAAACTCTATAGGCCTTCCATGTTAGATCAAGAAGAGGAAAATGTCCTACCTTCTTGCAAGGATTTCGCACCAGATGCTCATGCAAAGTTGAAAGAAGATACAATTTTACAGAAGAGGTCTATAACTACAATACAAGGGTGACATGACCTTTGGAAGATTGGATTGAAGGGACAACTTCCAGGCAAAGCTAAATGATACACTAGAGAGAAGGTGAAGAAAACATTTCCTCACCTCATTCTTCTTTGTGATTTCCTTGAACCTGATGATCGACTGCACCTCTAACTTCATCTTGCTAAATTCTTTGTTTAGCACAATTTGGATATCTACGATCCCCACATTCAGATTATCATTAGAATGCTTAATGTACTAGGTCATCGTACGATCCTGCAGAGCATTGACCAATGTTGCCTACTTTATATTATCATCTGTGACTCCCTGCACTTCCCATACAGACTTTATCATGAACCAAAACTGGTCTGGATCTTCATTTCCTAATCCCTTGAACACTGGAAACTTTATTGCTCTTTCCATATTAACTCACAGGGGTGGCAGAGGTGGTATGGGCGAAGATGGGGGTGAATATGCTGAAAGTAGTAGTGGTGTAGGTGGGATGGTATGCGTCAAATCCTTTGCCTTATCAAATTGATCGCACTTCTTGGTGATACCTTCGTGAGCTCTTCCTTGTCCCTTAACGGAGGTGAAATCAAGGGGCTAGTTTCTAATTCTACACTGCCTTCACCTTTGTAGATTCTCCCACTTCACATAGCCCCAAACATCAATTTATTCACATAACTTGCTTTTCACGTAGTAGCATTTTAATTTAAGTGTTCAAAGACTTAACGTACTTACCTCGCAGTCCTTTGAGGAAGCATCGCTCTACCTCGCTATAGATGACTGAAGTATCTACTGTGAACTTAGTGATGAATCCTCCTATAATTCGATCGAGTCAGTGATCAACAACACACACGATCTTATCCTCTGATGCTTCCAATCTGTGGACCAACTCTAGAGTCCACATAATAGTTATGTCGATCTTGCACCTTCCTTGGCTATTTGCTAGCTTCGCGATTCACTTGTACAGCTCAGTAGGGATAGATGCAAAGAAAATTTTGTGGATCTCTATGTATAGGTAGTAGTCTAACCACTCTTCTTTTGATAGTCGCAGATATCTGTTCTCCTGTGCCACAAACTTGTGAATCTTCCTATTCAACCAATATTCAATTCCTTTCTTAGTCGAATTCTAGTGATACAACATCCAACATCTCTATGCAGATCTCGGTCCTGGTAACAGAACCATTTGTTGGCTTTTTGGGGCCTGACCCAAGTTTGGAGTTAATTAGCCAAACAAATCCCTGTACTATTGGCCCTTTCGGCAATAGTCCACAGAGCACGGACTGAGGTCTCACCCGAAGTAGTATGTGGGGTGCTGGAACTAGGTTTCTACACCTTTGAGATGTCTGAGGGGTTGATCCGATCCAACTGTTAGTCCCTACGCACAAGTTACTTCGCACCCTCCACTATCCTTTGCACCTTGATATATTCACTTTCGCATAACCTTAACTAGGGATTGTGGGGCTTCTGCGTTGCTGGAGCAGTGCTCTGTACTATTTCCCTAAGTCACACTTGATATCTTACTTATCTTCTTACAATAGTTAGTTATCTTTGTGTAAGTGGATGCCTTATGTTGTATATCATATGAGTTCATGTAGGAAATAAAAAGTGAATTTGCAATTCATATCCAATAATACATAAAACAGGAAATAATACACATAAATATGATAAAACTTCTCTTTATTAATTCTTCCCACAATTACAAATGCGACCTACCTTGCACACTCAACTGCAGGGGTCTACAGACTCAGTTGCCGCAAACTACTAGGCCTTTGCATACACATTTGTAGAGCCTTTTCCCACTCTACGACCCAAAGATACACTTTACACTTCGATCCCTTAGACTCATCATGCTTTCATTTCCTTACTTCTCTATTGATTTCTACACTTAGAGCCTCGCTCTATTTATACAATCCCATGGTCCACAGACCATGGGTGGATCTTTCCAGCTGACATTACATTACAAAAACAAGCGCAGACAATGCTATGACTCTATTATGACTTTTCGCTCCGCGCCCACAAATCGTGGAGCATTTACAATGGACTTGGTTAAAACATGGCCTTTAAGCCTCAAAACATGCCTTGGGGGCGATTCCACTCCCAACATGAGTAATCTACGTGATAATCTAAACTCACTCAGGATCAACCTTAATCCCACTCTTGGCAATGATATGCCCAAGGAGGTTCCTCTCATACACTACAAAGACACTCTTCCTAGGATTCAAGGATGTCCCATAATTGTGACATCACTCAAACATCTTCTTGATATGGCGCAGGTGGTAAGACTGTTTTCTAGGAAAAAATGGTTACGTCATCAAGGTAAATGACCATGCTCTATTCGATGATCGCACAGAAGGCGATGTCCATAACATGCTGAAAAGTCGTGCATATGTTTACTAGCCCAAATGGAATTCTTCGATAGGAAAATACACCCCAATCAGTACAAAATATAGTTTTAAACCTATCAGGTTCTACTATCAAAACCTGGTTATAGTTGGAAAAACTGTCAAGCAGAGAAAAAATTTCTGCTCCAAATACTCTCTGCAAGATGTGCTCCATAGACGAGGCTAGGTAGTTGTCTTTGTCTAAGGCACAATTAAGATTTCGAAAATCTACTTATAAGAGGATCTCCCAGACTTCTTCCTCATAGGAACTAAGTTTGAAACCCAAGTAGAATGATGAACCTTGTAAATGATTCAAGCATCCAACTGCTTAGTCAATTCTTTCCGAATGAGGGGTTTAAGTGACATATAGATTTTTCTGAGCTTATGCTGTAATAGATTGACCCCTTCTTTGATCGGAATGATGTGTTGGATTATTCACGTGTCATATGTTTTCAATTCATCGTATGTCCATGCAAATACACCATGGTACTCTTTAAATAGGCGGACAAATGCTTTGCGGTCTTCCAGTGTGCAACACGTACCGAGATTCACGAACTTTGTATCTTTGTCTATTCCTAGATTAATTTGTTCATGTATCAATGTGGAACTATGGGATTTGGTGTTCTAGAGCCCCTTGAAGAGGTTCTACAAGTCATAAATATTCTCGAGTGAAACCACACCCTTGGGGATGAGGTTCCCTTTAGTGTCATCAGTTTTTTCTTGCAGAGACTACTCGTGCACATCTTCATCTATCACTACGTCCTAGAAGACATCAACGTTGACCATGAAATGCAGTATCTATTCATCATCATCAGAAACACACAAATTAGTTATGTTGTCAAGGATAGATGGTTTATACAAAATTTTGACATAAAAATTATCCCTAAGTGGTGTCATCCTTACAATTACATTTTCCAGAGAATTGTAGCTACATTACACATTATTGCTATAGATATGATATTAAAAGCTTGAAAATTAGAGATAAGTTGCCATACCTCTTGTTCGTAAATCTTAAGATGAGGTGAAATAGAGTGTATCGTGTTACGTACTTGGCATACCATAATCTCTGAATCACCTACCATTTTCAGCACAACAACATTGAGGCTGATGGCTTTCTGTAAGCTCAACACAAGTGCTTCATATTCGATAGTATTGTTTGTGCACACAAACTCCAAGTGGCTTGATACTAAGTGTTTCCTTTGCCTTGGGCCTACCAAAACACACTTGGTGCTAGAGCCATCGTATCTTTTGGATCCGTTGAAATACAAGGTCCACAAGTCATTTGTACAAGGACCACTTACTGTGTTGGTATTGCTAACACTACTGCTACTACTGTTAAAATGTATTGTACAAGTTTCATTTCTGTCAGTTGGGCAAGGAAGGAGACCCAAATATGTGTCTAGTGGGTTGGGGCTTAGTTGTGCAAGATAAAAACCCAGTTGCATTTTCAGAAAGCAATTTCCAAACAAAAATTTTGCGAAAGCCAATGGTTTGTTTTGACCATTAAAGTGAGTAACATTATGTTTCATATATCTCTCTGACAACACCTGGATCTGGTTGTTCCTGCCCTGGTTTGGAAGCGATAACTATGACTAGTTTGTAGCAAAATATCCTTACAAGTTGTTGGACCACTGTCTGCAGAGAAATAAGACATATGCTTCCCAGATGTCCATGATCACAATGTGAATGCACGAATGACTGATGAACTCATCCTTCTGACGATAACTGGATGATCATGTCTCGAATTTTTCCAATGTTTGGTACCCATCTTTGGTTAAGTTGGATGATCTGCACGGTTATATGGCTCATTGCACATTGATATATTTCATAATGGAGAGTGCCATGGCACTGACTGTTGCACCAGAGTCAATGAAATAGTTGTGGAAATTGAAGTTGAATATTTCAAATGATAACAAAAATGGTGGGCAGAGCAAGTTCACATCTTCCATGTGAAGTGCATTGAGAACATATGTGAGTGATCTGGGAGACTTGCTTGATCCCTTACTAGAAGATAAAACATTGTCTATGGAGGTTTTCCCTAATGAACGCAAAATAATATCATGTTGATCCGTGATTTTGATTATCTCGTACAAAGAAATGTTTACACGAGTTTTCTTCATGTCTTCAACAATATTGTAATCCAAAGAGAGATGAATCACTGAGTTGTCTAGGGGGACACTTATGTTTGCACTATCTAATGGACTGTTTTAGAATTTGTTGCTCATGGATGTATCTTTCATTATGGTTGTCTACCTGGACTTGCTTTGTGTTTTCTATGTTGAGGAGGCCGGTGGATCAACTCTTATGAGCAGTTTTTAAAATTTTTCTTTCGGTCCCTCTAACACAGTGGGATCCCCTTGACTTCTCAAGTTGTATCGATTTTTATGCTTTGGGGTCTCCTTCTTCATGGTCGTTTTCTTTTGGGAAACATTAAGATGTCGATACATGTCAATTACCTGCCCAGAACTTGGAGCTTCATCAAATGCAACATCCTCTTCTTCTTCTTCATCCTCTAGCTGAACCTACTCACTGGCCTTAAAATAATCATTCACCCTTGAAGCCATTGTGCTCATAACTCGGTTCCATTCTGGACAAGACTTCTCTGAATGTCGTTCTTTGTCGATTGCACAACAGTTATCCTTCACAATTTGGTCCACTTGGAATACAACATTGGACCTCTGCAAAAATTTATCTAGGTGTCTACTGCTACTACCTAATGTCATATTCTTCATCTAAGAAAATATGGGAGGTCTACTGCTCATAGTTGTCTCGGTCATCCATTGCTTAAGTTAAGATACTTCAGTTGTCAAGGTCTTGAGGAGACGAGTAAGGTTCTCAATTTCATTTGCATCCTTTTCCTTTACCTTACTCATGGCAGTCTTAGACCTCCTACCTATGTCTTCGGATTGCTTAGCTGGTTCATCATCTACAATGACTCTAATAGCACACATGTCTTGATCTCGCAGCCCATTTGATGAAATGCGCAATGTTTGCTCGACAGTGCAGATGTGTATTAGTTAGTTGTGATGGAGTCATGAGGTTTAGTGTATGCAGTGAACTTATTCAAGATACATTTAAACCTCTAGTTAAAATATTTCACTTTTTCTTTCTGCTCCATCTTGAGACTACCCAACTCTTTCAACAACATGGTGAGTGTTTTGTCCTCAGCAAACTTCTCTAAGAAAATTCTCTTGAACATCCCCTAGTGCTGAAGGGAGTTGATAGGAAAGCTATGGTACCATACAGTTTCTCTGCCATCCAAGGTACATGGAAACAATCTACATGCAACATTGTCATAATGTACCTTGAGTCTCTGTTGATGTAGGTAGAATGTGTCTAGATGGTATTCTGCCTTCACTATTTTGTCAGTTTCATACTTTGTTAACAACTTCTCTATGTGTCTTGGCATCTTGTGAAAGGCACCTAGGAGTGCCAATGGGCATGTGTCATCCATTCCACATTCAGGTCATCCATATTTTCCTCCTATTCGTCATCCTCCTCTTCTTTTGAATCTGATGGATGATGCTCCAAATCTATTGGTTCGTCTCTATCTCCGCCTTTGCCTCCTCCGCTGCCTCCTCCAAAACCTAGGCCCAAGAGTAGGTTGTTAGCTTCTTCTCCTTCTAGTAAAACGGGGGCTTCCTCTTCGTTCTCAATAGCATCTACCATCTCTTGAAGATTGACAAGGATATCTTCTTTAATAGATGAGACTACCACACCTATGGATGTAGTCTTTTTCTTCCTCTATGAAGAGGGATGAGTGTATACTCTTGGAATCATTACAACAACCTTAGCAAATTGACAGGTGATGGGATGGACAGCATGGATGTGATGATATAAAATTTATTGTTCAGTTCTTGAAGGTGAGGAGTAACCAACTTCAGAGTTACGCATGGGAGAGAGGGAATTGTGTTACTTCCTTGACCAGATGATGGATAAGTAGGGTTGAAAGGACATTTAGCCATAAAATACTAGTAGACCTCCTACTAGCACAAGAAATTTTGACTGTGTTGGACCCACCAACATTCAAGGGATCTCCCAAGTATAAATTCCTAACTAGACCTCACAACTTTTGGTGTAGGAGTCATATATGGTACAATGGCCTGGTTTCCATTATCTTAGAGATTTGCCTTAGCACTTGTTTTTCAACACATGAGAGTGTTATGCTTGTAACTTCAAGCAAGTGAGGTGAGTATGCCTTGTGAGTGTGTAATGCAACTTTGTGTTTGGGTTCTCTTACTGGAAGGGTGAGGGTTAACGTCAGCCTCTAGATGATAGGTAGCAGTACCGCTCAAGGAGAGACACATGTGAAAACAACAAGAGTCTCTCCAACATCTAGCGAAATAGTCCATAGTGGATTTGACAGTCGCTAAAACCAAAGTGAGAGGGGAAATGCATACACCATCCAACAGAGTAGTCCACATGCGAGTGATGGTCATTATAACCAAGAAAACAAGAATGGTCTTTCTAGTGTCCAGTGAAGTAGTCCACACGGATGAGACGATAGTGATAAACAATACAACACATCTTCAATAATGTAAGTACTAAAATAACCGATGTAGTTCAACTTTCTTTGTGTAGGTTAAGAAAACATGCATTACCAATGTTTAAAAAATAGTCTTACAAATGGATAAAAAACACGCGTGCAAATGTGCTCGCTTGAGACAGGCTTCCAAATTAAGTAAAAGTTTGAAGAAACATATGTACACCATACATCACTATTCCTAATAGTGGGACATTGGAGCCACCCTCAAAGAAGAGACTACAAACTCTCAAGGCTATGTGGGAGTAGCCAAGGTGAAAGGTCCTTTGCTCACACAATGACAGGGTATGTATAACGAAGGAGAATACTTGAACCTTATGACTCTGTAACATCCCTTATCACTGTTTGACTTCCTATGACTTTTCAACTTACATGACTCTTCAACCTCATATGTGCGTCTCTTGGAATTTCACATTACATTACATTTTATTACAATAAGTATGGTGCATAGTAGTGATGTGGCCAAGACAACTCATGCCAAAACTTGACATGAAACTACTGACATGTATTGACTCACTTTGGGGTCCATGTTGAGTTTATATGTCATTTAGTGATGGGTGTGCTCTTTGCGTATCACGTCTTCACCTCCGCATGGAAAAGTGTGTAGGGTATTCGATGGTCTTGGTCCTTGCTTGATGTTTCAGAAACCTGTATCCCTTTCGCTTGCTGCTCCATGTGCTTGGTACCTTCATTTGACCACAAGAAAGTATTCTAACATGCACTCCTTCTTCATATTTTTCATTGGTGCACCATGTTTCATCAATTTACTTGTTCCTACAACCACTCGTGATATGACGACATCAAATCTGAAAAATCTCCCAGTCTAGCATGATACATTTTTTTTCTATTTCAAGTCCAGGTGACTGAGAGGGAGGACAAGACACTGAAACTCTGCAGAGCATAGCTTAGGCAAAAATGAGAGGCTCAGGAACATTTTTAGGAAAAACTACACATATGTCACTGGGAGACAAATTTGTGCAATCTCGGACAGCAGTAACAACCATAAGGTAGAACTTAGCTGGGCAGAACTTCACAGTTCCTGGGAGGAAGACATGGCACAATATGAGGAGGAGCTGTTGGGAAATTATTCGCAGTTTTTAAGACGAGGACTATGCAGATCATGTAGGGGTCCAACTGGGAATCTGCGTAGTTTCTCTGAGGGAAACAGAGCGGGCAGTGGGAGGCACTGACATACATTTATGCGCAGTTCTCCAGAATAAGGATGGATTGGGCTACAAGGAGTTATTGTTTACACCTGGGCATTTTTGTGCGACCATGACGGACAGGGAGCACATGCCTTCCCAGCATAATTGCACAGTTTCTGGGATGAATACAGAGTAGGGCAGTAAGAAGGGTGCAAGTAAAAACTGCGCATTTTTTAGGGATAGAGCAAAGCAAGCGAACAGGGTCCCTAAGAGTAAGATCTATGCAATTTTTTGGAACAATGCACTGTTAGGCAGCCGAGGCCTCACTCACAATATTGCGTAGCTTCTACAGGCAGTCAGGGTAGGCAGTTGGGCATGTCTATGTAGTTTTCGAGAGAAGTACAGCACGGGGCCACAATGCAGTTCAGGTTTCCAGTGGACCAGAGGGAGGCTTGATGAGTGATCTTGCAGGAAGTGCGGATTGGATCAGACTTGGGGGAAACTTCCAATCAGTTCTCACAGAAAATCATCTTGATCACTTCCAGGATTGCATAGTGCAGGTTGTCCTGAAGGACAGTCTCAAGCTATGTAGAGTTCTGGGTAGTAGAGCAGAGAGCTGAGACTGCACAGTCCGGCTCATTCGGGGTCTGGTTGAAGGAGGTTGGTCTGATCGAAAGAATTAAAGGAAAATTGGCTAAGTGTGAGAGCAAGTGGACTTGTACATACATGACATTGTGATCACACACTTAGCATGACTCGATGACAAGATACCTCAAACCAACAAGACAAACATGTGCTCAGTGAGATTGTCTTAAAGTTTAAGAGTGACAAGTTTGACACTTGAGATAGATCTTCGAACCACTGTGACGACACTTGCGGGACTGTGCTTGCAACTTTGTGTGTGACTATGACCGATGTTCACAGAGCGAAAAAAACTCATGCACACAAAGATAGACCTTCAAAATTTTCAGAACAGGATCGCAAGCACGACACAGAAATCAACATGCCAAAACATGACCGATGGTCGATCAAGAAAACGAGGTGTAAAGACTGGACAAGAATTCACGTAATGAGTTCGAGTGTTCACAACCATATGGGGAAAAACCAAGGAAGGCTCCGAAATTTGGATGCAGGCGAAAATTTTTGAGGGAGTTGCAGCCGCTACAACACCTTGATAATGTTAATATGATTAAGCTTGATGACAACTTTCTAGGGTTAAGAGTGAGGCCTATCAATTCAAGGGTTCTTTCATATAACTTGAAAATGCTATTAAGCGTTGGGTTAAACAAAATGTTTGTGAAGGGATTCATATGTGAAATAAATAAGAAGGAAGCAACAAACCTTGTTATGAAAATGTTAATCGAACAAACATATGTGTATCCTTGATAATTATTGAGGGAGGAAGGTGAGGAAGTAATTCTTAAATCCTCGAAGAGATGCAAAAAAATTGCACAATGTAAATTAAATTTGATATTTAATGCCTTTGTAGAACTTAATTCTTTCACTATATCTTTAAGGGCTCAATATATAAAGAGAATTCAAATTTTAATATCTAATATTATGCAAAATGGTTTTATAGAAGCTGGTATTTTATTCTTATATTTGTATTTTAAAAAATGGAAATTTGGGATATGTGACACCAACTCTAAAGAAATTCAGGGGTGAGTTGGGATTCTTGGTTACTCTAAACCCCTTAAAAAATTCTCTCTAATTTTTTTTTTATGCCTTATATTCCTCCATGAAAATCCAAACATCATTATTATAAAGTCATAGACAAAACTAATTTAAAAATGGTTATCAATTTTATAGATTATGATTACAATCTCCTTAGCCTTCTCTCTTCCTCATCCTCTAGGCATATCTCCAAAAATATTCTTAGCACCATCACTAAATTATATTTGAAAACTATCAAATATCTTTCTTGTGATCTTAAAATCCAAAAGAACTTTATTCCCTAAGACCCCTAGATAGTGAGAAGCTACAGGAAACCAAAAATACAAGAAAAATATATAACCCTTAGACCTATTATCAGTGCCATAAAATACCCAACCTATTCCCTCTCTCCTAGGTGATAAAATTCAACATTTTGTTTGTCCAAGCTCCCTCCTTTATCAAATACTTGG
Organism: Pinus taeda; assembly: GCA_000404065.3. NCBI lineage: Eukaryota > Viridiplantae > Streptophyta > Pinopsida > Pinales > Pinaceae > Pinus > Pinus taeda. The sequence continues at coordinate 98,018 of APFE030419039.1, forward strand.
TTGATTTCATTCAAAATACTTAACAACTCAATCTTGATGAAAACGAGGTTATGGTTATCTTCCATGTTGTTTCATTATTCACATCATATTCATTTCTAAAAGATTTAGACAAAATTTCTAAAATTGTTAATGTTTAAACCTTGAACCTTATTAAACTCTTCCTTTCCTCCACTTTCCTCATCTTTAAAAGTGTTTGGAATAAAAAAAACTAAAAGAACATCTATGAGATCTACTTTATCATTAGTAATGCCAACATATTTATGGATCAATTTGAAAGGTTAGCCTTAAACACTTTCCACCAAAATACCAAATGTTGGTATCTAATGTTTGATGATACCTTTGTGGTTTGGCCATACGGCTACCCAAACTTCACTTATTTCCACAACTACCTAAACAAAATCTCACCACATATCTAGTTTACTATATAAATCAAGGTAGACATTGCTCTCTCCTTTCCTGACATTCTAATTTCTTGAGTATCTGAAGGAACCCATCATGATTATTGAAAAAGTCCCACACTAACAAATACCACCACCAAGTCCAAAGATACGCTATCCTTAAAACTCTTTACCCCCAATTCTTTTGCATCTCTTTTCCCCAATTCCTTGGAAACAAGAGATCCCATCTTTGTAAAGCTTAGCAGTTTAATTGGTACTTGTCTGCCAAAATTTTTAACATTTTTCCTCCTCGCGCTCCACCTCATATTTCCCCCTTTAACCTTCATTTCTCTTCCTTGTACTCAAGGCACTACTAATGGTATTTCTCAAGCCTTAACCAAAAAGAATATAAAAACCATTTTCAAAAAATTTAAAACCTTAAGCACCTTTTTAGAATTGCCACAGATAGATTTCACCCCTTCTTCATCACAACTTTTACTAAATCCCATGCTCCTATGGAAATTAATATTTTGGAAAAACAAAAAATGGCGTTTACCAAAATCAATGCCCCTATGGAAAATCATATATTGGGAAATAGGAAAACATTTCAATGTCTACCCAAAAAGGCGACATAGTTGACACTAACCATGACCATACCGTCAAGTCTATTATCCATGAATATTATCATAGCTTGAATCACCTCAACTATCTTGATGAAACCAATGTTCTTTACATTACCCTTTTTATTCCACTTGCATTATTTATGAAGGTATCTAAATTGAAAAGCACCCCAACAACATGAATTGAGAAGCACTATAAACTCATAAAGTAGTGTTGAAAATAGATAATTCACTGCATTAGCTAAGAATTGTTGCATTTTTCTTGTCTATGGGTTTCCTTTCTTCCACTGGAAAAATCATAATCTTTGATTATATTTGAAAAATTACATGTAGTAGATGCCTTTCAACATATGCTTCGTTAGCCGTTGGCCATCTCTGTGAGCCATAATAAAAAATGGAGCTCTGTTTTGTCAAAAATGGTGCATATATCTTCTTGCTTCACACCATGTAGGGTGTTCATTGAGAGTCTGATAATTTAAAACCATATTTGATATCTACAATATAAACATTCACCACGGAAGGTGATGCCCTTCCTATAAGGTTTGAAGTAAACAAAAAACATATGGAAAATATATACATATGTATAGTCTGTGCATGATCAAAAAAACACAAAATTAGGGACTCTCTGACCTGTGATATGTCTGATCAGTATATGGCATGTTATAGTATCAATACTCATTTGTACCCTTTTGTTCCTGTATCATCCACTGTCCTCGGTGAAGTAGCATGGCCTCCTTGGAAAGCCCATTAGCGCTGCAGTTACATTCCCTATAAATGTGTTGACAAGAAATAGAATTAAACTGAGCTTTGAACATGTTCACTTCATCCAAAATATTATTGAGAGTGTGTGCATGATAAGCAGTAATATTATTGAACCAATTTACAATTATTTTTTAGTCTCCATAAATGTTTAGATCCATGCAATCATGACCAAGTGAGAAGTGCAGAAAATGGCGAAGTGCGATAAGTTCTGCAAAATTATTTGTCCCATTTCTAAGCCCCATCTTATCCTTAAAGAAGTGTTGTTTAGTAAGGTACAAAATAAATAGATCTCCACAACCTTGGTTATGTGCACTACCGTCAAAGAAAGCCCATGGAGTATTTTTGTTTATGGGAGTGGGGCCATGTGGTCTCCTAGGTCAAGGTATGATGGGCTCGGGCAGTTCGTGGAATGCAGATATGATCTGGGCAGAGATATCCGACCATCTAGCTGCAATGTCTCCAAAAATAATCTGATTTCGAGCTAGCGAGATGTGCTAGCATATGAGGAGAGGGAGGCATAACTGCTTTGTTCCTTGATGCAAATTACTCCAATTTTCCTAAGCACAACAAATGTTTTCACCCTCCCATTTACCAAATAGTTGGATCGAGGAGGAAACAGTCTACCAAAGATTGTTCAGTATTTCACAATGAAGAAATAAATGTTCTGTTGATTCTGATGATTTTTTACATAAGACACACCAATGAGGATCTTGGAAGGCATGAAGTGATAGGGATTCCCCCATGGGGACCTTGTTACTGAGAACACACCAAAACAAATGTTTTGTTCTCGAGGGAGAAACAAGCTTCCAGATGCTCTTCCACCATTGAAGAGCCTGCTCAGGTTGTTTGTGTGATATGAGACCGAGGTAGCCAACCTTTGGGGTATATACTTCGTTCTTCACTAGACACCAAACAAGTTCATCAGGTCCCTCCTTAATCTTTATGTGAGATTCACTCAGAGCATTTGTATAATCTTGCCACGTTTGGTGCCATTGAGGGGGAATGTTGAGTTGTTGGGCAGATTTCCAACTCTATGCAAAAATGGTAGTGTTCATCTGATCAGCTATTTGTACAAATACCCTTATATCTTGCAAATTGATGAGCTGGATTAGTTCTCTCGGTAGCTGGAATCTTCCTCCTCCCCCAGTCCAAGGATCCAGGCCTATGTGGGCTTTTGTTCCATCATTAATTCTTCAAACCAGATTGTTTCAGATGATGGGAAGGGAGTGTAGTAGAGCCTTCCAAACTGATGATATTCCTGTCCTTGGCCAGCTAGGCATGCGAACCCAATCCATGATCGGGAGAGGCCAAATATACTTATAATAAGAGACAAAGGTCCAAAGATTCTTCCCAGAAAATAAAGTCTAGCCCATTTTTGCAGCCAGAGCTTGTGCAAATAGGGCTATGTCTTTTAGTCCCCAACCTCCCCATTTTTTGGGTAGAGCAATCTTAGACCAACTAACCCAAGCAAATATCTTCTTATCCTGTTGACCATTCTAAAGGTATCTGCTACATATCTGTTGTAGATGAGCAAGGATATTCCTAGGGATCCATGCCAATGCCATCTAGAAAACAGGTGTGGCCTCCAGTATAGATTTAATAAGCACAAGTCTACTTGCTCTAGATAAGAATCTATGGCACCAATTAGTGAGCTTTTCTTCCAACTTAATAACCAACCAGACCCAATAAACTATTTTTTGGCTCAGGGGTTTGATCCAAAATCCCAGATATTTAAAACCACGGTCAAATGGGAGGATACAATATGGAAATTGGTGCTGAGCAAATTGTGACTCATGGATGGAAGTAAGGGCTAATGTAATGGTGGATTTCCCATGATTTTCCTGCATGCTAGGAGCCTTTGAGAAAAGGGAAAGAACATTTGAGAAAGAGGTCGAGTCTCTAATGCTTCCATTAAGGAATATAATAACGTCTTCCACAAAAAGGAGATGTGTCAGATAACAGAAATAATTTATTTTGAGACCACAAAGTCTACCATTTCTTTTAGTTTGTGCTAGAAGTTTGCTAAGTCCTTCCATGACTATCAGAAAGAGTAAGGGGGACATGGGGCAGCCTTGTCTAAGGCCTCGCTCGGCATGAAAAAAGTGTGAGGCGAATCCATTGATGAGGACACTGAAAGTTGGAGTGTTGATGCATGACACGATCCAGGTGATGAAAGCAGGGTGGAAGCCAAGGTGAATGAGGAGCATCTTGATGTAGGTCCAACTAACTCGATAAAATGCTTTTGCCACGTCGATCTTTAGGATGATTCCCTTTAACTTTTTGGACCAGATTGAGTGAATGGCTTCCTGGGCCCTACCTATGGCTTCGTGAATTTGTCAATTCTCAAGGAAGGAAAATTGTTCAAGTGATATATGGTGAGAGAGGATGGGTTTGATACAGTTTGCAATAATTTTAGCAATGATATTATACAGATAGGTGTAGAGGGAGATGGACCTAAAATCATTTAACGATGAAGGGGAGTCAGATTTAGGGATGAGGGCAATGAATGTAGTATTGACAACATTGTATATCGTGCCAGAGCTTCTACATTCTTCCAAAACTTTTAACAGATCAGCCCCCAAGAGTTCATAAAAATCGAGATAAAATTCAATCGACCATCCATCTGGTCCAACACTTTTGCCTTTTTTGAACCATTTCAAAGTGCCTTCAAGCTCCCTAGGAGTAACAAGAGAGTTTAGCTCTTCTGCCTCATCTTCGTTTACAAAACGAGGGAAATTTCCAGCAACATTGATGATATCTGCTAGATTAGACCAAGGAGGGGATTTGAAAAGTCATTGAAAGTGAGAGATACCAAGGTGAGAGAGTTTATTAAAAGCGTCTGCCACTCCCCCATCATGTAGGGGTAGGTTCCAAATGGTGTTAGAAACTTTTCTTCCTTTTGCGTAATTCTGAAAAAAATTTGTGTTATCATCTCCAGCTCGTAACGAGATGGCCCTATTCTTAAGTCGCCAGGTTTCCTTCTCTCCCTCAAGATCCTTTCCTTTTGTTTCTCTAGCTCTATCAAGTGAGATTTTTCACTAGCAGATGAAAAACCCAGATTGCAGTCATCTGATAGAGCACTCAATTCAGACTCAATCTAAGATAAAGTGAAGTCCTCCCTATGATTTTTCTCTTTCGCCCAGGTGATGGAGAGGTTCTTAAGCCGGGTCAGGTTGTGACAGAACCCCTCTACAAATGATCTATGTCTCACGATAGGGTTGGCCTTCCAAAAATCTGAGATTAGATTGATATATCCAGCGTCCTATAGCCAGACATGATTAAATTTCAAAGGAGGTTTGGGTTTAGGTTGGGGGCCAAGGATCTCTAAATATATGGGAGAGTGATCCGAGATACCCCTAGAAGCTACCCATTGTCTGTAATGATGCACCTGATGCAGGAGAGGAACCGTAATCAAAAAATGATCTAACGTCCTAGCAAGAGCTACTTCCCCCACCCTTTTGTTTCTCCAAGTTGGGAGTGGCTTATTCATGGGGACATGAGAAAAGTTATGTTGTTCCAAAAGGTTCATCATGAATCCTGATAATGTGTCCACTTGTGCTTGGGATCCCCAAGATTCCCCAAATCCAATGGAGAAGTTGAGATCACCCCCGAGAATTATGTGGTGAGGAGATGTGGTCGAGAGATTGAGCATATGGTGCCAAAAGTTCTCCCTCTGTTGACACAGACCATATATGTTAATGACCCGAAGATTCAGGCCAATCTATGCAAAGAAGATGTCCAACCCTATAAACCCTGATCCTCCCGAGGATACTAACACTTTGATGGTGCGAGGATTATGCCCTATGGGTAAAACCCCGGATCGACCCATAGCATCAAGGGAGTAGAATTGCCAACCAGGTTTTAGGGAGGCTAGCGATCTAGAAATGAGTTCGGCCTCTCCGAGGTTTCTTGCAGCATGATTATATCAACTAGTATGACATCAAATAACCGACACAGGGCTAGTTTTTTGGAGGCACTACCGATACCTTTGCAATTAAATGAGAGGCACTTCGTGGGGGAACCCTACCTGGGGTGTTTAGTGCTCTAAGAACGCCTTCCAAAGTAGATTGTCTACTTGTGGCAACCTCTGCCCCAACCCTTTGAATAGCTTTTGAAAGATAAGATTTCCTCCCCAGGGATGATTGAATGACAGATCCAGGGAGGGAAAGCCCCAATCTCGAGAGGAGAGGCGTATGTCCATGAAGATGTGAATGGGAGCATAAATTTTATTTGTGGGGTGGGATCATCCCATTTGTGGATGGAGGGGATGTGTTGGATGGCAAGGGAGGTATAGATGGAGCAGTGGTGGCGATGGTTGGAGGTGTCAATGCAAGAGAATAGTCAATTGCAGATGTATTGATGGTAGATGATGTATCAAGAAAAGAACTGCAAGAATTTGAGAAAGTGTGAGAGGACAGAGGAATACCCGAATTTTTTGCAGCCTCAGCAGGTGCTCAAGCTCTTGTCAATGGAGGCGATGGTGTTTTGCGAGCTCCTACTACTGCCACTGGAGTGATATTGTGAACAAAAGCCTGTGGTGCCGATACACGAGTGTGATCCAGAGGAGTTATAGCTGGCCCCATTGAGGTATTTGGAGAACTCAGAGGATCCACTAGTTTTTTTATTAGTGGGCAATCCTTGAAAATGTGCCCCACTTTATGGCATCTTCTACAGCGGAACGGGACTCCTTCATAGTCCATGATTTGCACCTCAGTGTAATTCCTCCATTGAACAGTGATTTTTTCTTCCAAACCCTCACGCGTATCCAGGTGGACCAGAATGTGAGCTAGGGTTCGATTCTTGGTCTGAACAAAAGTCTTATCATGGTCGAGGTATGTGCCGAGAGCATTTCCAATTCTAACAAATACCTCCTCGCACCAATAATGCAGTGGGAGTCTAGGAAAGTGAACCGAGAGGGGTCCTGCTCCAATCTCCTCCTGCTCCAGGTCAAATAGGGGGCTCCATCTTTTGAGGAGGACTGGTGCCATCTCAATATACCAATACCTAGAAAGAACCAGGTCTTTGTAGTTTTCTTTGGCGAAATGAAGAGTGAACCAACCCCTAGGTAGTACCTGCACCTCTGCCTAATCTTTGAGCATGCTCCCCAAAATTTCTCACACCGAGAGGGTTAATTTATCCGCTGAGTATGCACTACCCCAGACATGTTTTACCAACACAACACTTTCCATATTAACAGCTTCGCCCATAGAAATACCTTCGCCAAAGCTAATGGTGATGTCATTTGCAGTGGCCTTCACGCACTTAGTTTTCCGTTTCCCAGTTCGTGGCACTGATGGGTGGTCCAATAGCGGATCTGGTGAGGCATCTCCTTCCTGAAGCAGTTGGGCCTCTAATTTGACCTTTACCGCGGGCGTTTCAAAACACCCCGACCGAGAGTTTGCTAAAATCGGAGGGTTTTGGCCACAAGATGAAGGGGATTCCTTAGGCTATGATGGAAACGGTGTCGAGCTCGATGGACAGAGGTGGTTGATTGGAGGGTTTGGCTCGAAAGTGGGCGATGGCGACAAGATTGCAGTGAGGATATGTAGAGTACCCGGGGATAATAGAGGGCAATCGAGTGCAGGCGAGTCAATTGGTAAGGACCCAAAGACAAGCGATGAAGAACTATGCCGAGGGAAGGTAACCACCAGGACAGAACAAGACGGTGTTGAAATAGAGGGATGAGGTGAACCTGTAACTCGAAGTTTAGGTTAGGGTTTCCAAATATGACTTGGTCACGAAAAGGGTCCTGAGAGTAATTGAGCTCCTCAACATCCATAAGAGCGTCCATGCTAGAAACAAGTAACCGTCGGTAGATGGAGAGAGTTGTGAAGAATGGAACAATCAGTCATCTCGGCACTTGTGGTAGAAACGGTCGATGCTACAGTAAAAACTAGGGTTTTACCCTAACCCTTTGCTAAGCCTCCTAAACACGCGCTCTACCATCCTTTCAGTTTTCATTTGATCGGCTTTATTAATTTAACCCTCTATGGGTTTCTTACTTCTTCACTTGCCTTCTATTATTATAATTTATCCCTTTCTCTCCTTCTTTTGTCCATGAATATTTCATTGTTTTTTTAATCCATTCCTACATTTTTTTTCCTATCCAACATCAATTTAATTTAAATTAATTTGATTTTTTAATTTAAATTTGTATCTCTCATTTTTCATAATTTTTTATTTTCTAAGATTTATAAAAATATTTTTTAATAATAACAATAATTTCCCACTGTATTTTATCTATTTTATTAATTTATTCCCAATTCTTCCAAAACTATTTTCCCTTTTCTTTAAACAACTAATTTTCTTGCGTATTTATTATTTATTATTTATTAAGTTATTGAGCACTTTCAATCATTGATCATTTCCGACGGTTCATATCCAAAAATAATAATAGCCCAAAATAATAATATCATGCGAGGATATTATTCAAATAAAACCCTCTTAAAAATATAATATAATAGAAACCCTGATATATTTTGAATATTACATGTCCATCTGACATCAAAATATACAGTACACCCTCGTCCCTACGAGGGATCTCTATGCACTATTCTGCTCAGACAAGTGACTTTCTCCAGAGCATCCTTTTTGTCTTTGGCTCCCACTTCGTTGATTTTCTCTATAGCACTTCCTTCTGGTCTTTCCTTCCATTTCCTTCTCCATTACTTTAGTTTGGAGTAGGAAAACATGGACTACTTCGAACATTGGTGGTGACATTGTCTGCCACTGTTTATTATCGTGTTTGCAATATTTTCATTGTTCAAGTTGTGCTGTGAGTTGAGAGCCATATTGATTCAGGTCATTTTATTCTCGTTCAGTCGTGGAAATTTAGGGCTGCTTCTTTGCAATCGTGTTGTTATTCCTTAATGCAGTACACGGACCTTTGAAGAGGTCCTTCTTACCTTCTGGAACCAATATTTTCTCATAACAACATAATATAGAAGTTCCATTAAAGCACCTAATTTTCTTATAACACGATATTAAAGTTCAATGCCGCTGGTTAGGTGAGAAGTTTACTTGATAAACAGAAAGGTTATCATAAGTGAGAAATACTAAACAGAAAGGTTATCATAAGTGAGAAATACTAAAAATAAATAAATGGATAATTGAGTTATTACTTTTTCGTTTGACCAGATAAAAAACCAGTTCACTAATTAATCATTAACTTACTGCGAAGTTTTAATATCTATCAGCAATTTATGCCCACAAAGCCTGTAGAGTGTACTACTTTTGTAATATCCTGACATGTTTCTCAGATGTGTGCTTGTTGTGTTTCTCTGTTAATGGTTCCAGTGTGTTTCCTGGATGTGCTTAAATATAACTATGTGTCTGTTTACTAACACCTCTGGGTTTTGGTGTAACAGCAATAGTGACTCCAACAAGTGGTATCAGAGCCAAAGGTCTCGAGTTCCAAACACGCCTGGCTCGGGTTGAGGGGGGAGCACAGGGGGAGATTGTTGTGCTTCCATTAATGGCGGTTCCCATGGTGTTGACCCAACGCTCAGGTGGCGGTTCCCATGGTGTTGACCCAACCCTCCCCTGCAGTTCCCACCGTGTTGACCCACCCTCCCTTGGGGTTCCCCTAGTGTTGACCCAACACTCCAGTGTGTTTCATGCCATGTGCTTAAATATAACCATGTCTGTATGGTATGTGGTTAAATATAACCATGTGTCTGTTTACTAACACCTGCTGGTTTTGGTGTAATGGTAATTATGACTGAGACAATGTTGTTCAACAATATCAATATTTTATATATTGTTAGGAGAAGCCACCTCTTTGAAGCATCAGTGTGGCCTGGTCTCTAAGGTGTGGAGCTCCATTCGTTTCTTCTCGCCAAAGAGAATGCCTACATATTTTTGTACCTTGCCATGGAAATTGAAATATAAGAATATTTCGAAGCGTACGGTTTCTGTAACAACCATAAAACCTGTAACAGCTATCAAACAAGACTCAATCTTGGCCAAATTCAATCTGATCGTCTGAATTGGAAGGTGTCACATTGAAAATATTGTCATGAGGTTATGAGGCATAGTTGAAAATATTGCCTGCCACATTGGGATTCTCATATCATTGAAAATATTGGCATCTCATATCATTGAAAATATTGGCATCACTGAAAACTGTCATATCATATTATGGAATGTATTGTCAACGAGGTGCAATTGACAACGTAATTCATTAAGTATTCCATGGAGGACATAAAGTGTTATATTGATGTAATAAAGTTAAGTTATGTTATGGTCACAGAAGTGTTTGTGGAAAGGAAGGGTCATACAGTCAGTTTGAAGTGATTATCACTAACTCACCACAGAATCATATATTGAGTCATATATTGATTTAGAATCACACACTGAGCATATTTGAGTTTTGTAATTGATTTTTGGTAAAATTATTGAAAAAAAAAAATTGTGTTTTTATAAATGTAATTGGATTTATCATTTTTTTTTTAATTTCCATTAGAAACATAGAATCAACTTGGATATATTATTACCAACCATATATGTTGGAATTTCAATTTGATTTATCTTCCAGAACTGAGTCAGTCAGAATTATTTGGAAAAATAAAATCAATTAGACCACGCGGATTATGTAGGGTTAAACTGTCATATCATATTATGGAATGTATTGTCAACGAGGTGCAATTGACAACGTAATTCATTAAGTATTCCATGGAGGACATAAAGTGTTATATTGATGTAATAAAGTTAAGTTATGTTATGGTCACAGAAGTGAGGAAGGGTCATACAGTCAGTTTGAAGTGATTATCACTAACTCACCACAGCATCATATATTGATTTAGAATCACACATTGAGCATATTTGAGTTTTGTAATTGATTTTTGGTAAAATCATTGAAAAAAAAAATTATGTTTTTATAAATGTAATTGGATTTATCATTTTTTTTAAAATTTCCATTAGAAACATAGAATCAACTTGGATATATTATTAACAACCATATATGTTGGAATTTCAATTTGATTTATCTTCTAGAACTGAGTCAGTCAGAATTATTTGGAAAAGTAAAATCAATTAGACCATGCTAACATCAGGATTTTGCAAGGTTGGAGCTTCAAACGGATGTTACAAATACAGAACAAAGTAATATATAAATTTGAATCAACAGAGAAATATTATCATCTATTGCACTATACTGTTATAAAGATTATTTCAAGTTGAAATTTGAAATGAAGGTAATTAGTTGATGAAATATTAAATCTATATATAAATTTAGAATCCCACAATCAAAAGATATTTGAAATTTATAATTAATTTTTGATAAATATTGTAATCAAACTTGATATATGTGGGAGAGATATTTTTATATTTCTTCTATTTAAAATCAATTTGATTATTTTTTGAGCAACTATAGAAGAATTATCTTTTCCCAAATTTAAAATTAGATAATTAAAAAATATTTGGGTTTTCTAATTGATTTTTATAAATGCTTGCAAATTATTTAAGATATTTTTTTTTAATTAAACTCAAATTTATCTATCATTTTAAAGATAAAATTCCTTTTTAAAGATCTAAGTACACTATTTGGTAAGGTTGGAAGTTTCTTAAACTTTTTCATCTTTGATGAAATTTGAAATTTTATAAATATTAAAACTTTATAGAAACTAAACTGATTTATATTTCCTAATTAAAATTAATTAATTTATATTCTTATAATATAAAATTAAAAAATTTAAAATTGTATCGCTAAATTATAAATTTAAATATATAATTAATTATTAAATATAAAAATCAGAGATATTAAACAGAATTGGTGTTTCCTTACTAAAATCTAAATCTAATTAAATCGGAGGACTCAGTTACCTTTGAAACGTGTAATTACTTTGACAAAGATTAACAAAAAGATGTTAGAAAATGAAATTTTAACGAAATTATAAAATACAATATTTCAATAAGTAGAGCTATAAATTTTAAAATCTTATATTAACATTTGAAAACTGCCCACTTGTTAGAGGTGTCTCTCCATCGACCTTTCGTTTAATGATTTGTTGCAGATATTAGTTTTTATTGAAACCAATCTACTTCAGAGAAGTGTTAATTAACAGGATATGCCATTCTAGACTTAAATTCAGGCAATGACTTTGTATGCCACACATTTGAAGACACACAAGAAATCGAAATGATATGCTTGGTTGTGGTAGATGTTAAAACAAAGCACAGGCTCATGCAGCATATTCATAAGTTCAGTTCTGTCTTGAGGCAATGTAATCTGCAAGACCCAACAAAGGTGCAGCCTTAGTTTCGTTGAAGCAGGCTATCTCCTCCTTACCTCTGTTCAACAATTCATCAGCAAATTGCTTTGCTTTCTCCAAACCCATCAGCTTGGGATAAGTGACCTTATCACTAGTCAAATCCTTTCCCGCAGTCTTGCCCAATTCTTCTGATGATCTTGTGACATCCAGAATGTCATCCACAACCTGAAACAGAAGCCCCACGCAACGAGAATACTTTCGAGCTCTCTCGATCTCATAGTCCGAAGCACCACCGATGATGGCGCCACACACAGCCGAGCACTCCAAGAACACTGCAGTCTTGTGAATATGAATCCACTCGAGAGTCTCAAGGTCAATAGAAGGATCCCCTTCGCTCTCAATATCGACAACCTGGCCACCCATAACCCCTTCAGAGCCTGTTGCTCTACCCAATTCAGATATCACCCTCAAAATTCTATCGCTCCGAACAGTTCTGCTTGTGGTGTCTGCAATGTGCTCAAAAGCCAGTGAAAGAAGTGCATCTCCTGCAAGAATAGCAGTACCTTCCCCAAAGACCTTATGACTTGTAGGCTTGCCTCGGCGTAGGTCATCGTTGTCTATGCAAGGCAAGTCATCATGAATCAAAGACATTGTGTGGATCATTTCAATTGCACAAGCAGTTGGCATCGCAAGCTCCTGTGTTCCTCCCACAAGCTCGCATGCAGCAATGCACAGAACAGGACGAACTCGTTTGCCTCCTGCTAGAAGAGAATACCTCATGGATTCATATAATTTCGAGGTATGACGTTGTGGGATTGCCTTATCCAACGCTTCATTCACCTCCATTGCCTTGGAATGCAGGTACTTGTCGAAATCAAATTCAACGACATTCTTCACCTGTTCAGGAAGATTAGCCAACTGTGCAATTGTTTTTGATGACCTAATTGACGATACTAGACATCTTGGATATAGCAACCCTTTCTTCAAATTCCCATGGAGATGCAGATGTTCACCAGAAGATGTGCTCAATGAAGTTGATACGCCTTGATTTTTTTTTAATGGGAACGACATTCCTTTCAGACTATATTCTGGAGAAGAAATGCTCGTATGATACAGGCCATGGCTGAAGCTAACTACCATGCCACTGTAACCCATGTTATATTCACCCTATGAATAGTTGGTACCGTCTACTGCAACCCAAAAAACCAAAAATTCAAAACAGGGAAATATATAGAACTTTGAATGCCATAGAAGAGTAGATGCTTCTATCACATGCATACGAGTTCAAAACGTTTTTGCTAAAAAGTAAACCTCAACTAACTGCTTCCAACAACACATAGCACGGAGCCAAAGGTTATGCATACGAGTTACCAAAAAAAAACTGTTTGCTCTTAAAATTACTACAAAGAGAAAATGGAGTAACAAAACATCTTGTTTAAAAAAAAGAAAACCATGGAAAAACTCTTTGCTCTCAAAATTAATACTAAGAGAAAGTGTGTGCTAAAAAGTAAACCTCAACCAACTGCTTCCAACAACATAGTCTGTATAGCACGGAGCCAAAGGTTATGCATACGAATTAGCGACAAAAAAAAAATTGTTTGCTCTTAAAATTACTACAAAGAGAAAATCGAGTAACAAAACATGTTGTTTAAAAAAAAAGAAACCCATGGAAAAACTGTTAGCTCTTAAAATTAATAAAAAGAGAAAATCGAGTAACAAAACATCTTGTTAAAAAAAAAAAACCATCATTGATTACTGTTTAGAGGAAAGTATAGTTTGTAAAGCAAAGAGAGAAAGAATACATCTACATGGCAGAAAGAATATATCTAAATTTCTTTAAATATGGTTAGATTAATCTTTTTTAAAATCTAACTCTTTATCTTATGATTTATTTTACATCTATTAATCCATAAAATGAACATATTTTTAAATATATTGAAACAAATTTTAAACCAGCTGTATCAAATAACATATTTTGTAAACATGGTTCAAGAAAGTTTTAAAATAGTTTTATCCTATACCAATTTTCACCAGAAGCAAATTATGCTGCTGTGATAGTCTAAATAACTACTGTGGTAATCAAAATAAGGCAAGAGCTAACCAGCTTACCATAGGGCATTAAATGACTGATTTGCTGTGATAGTCTAAATAACTACTGTGGTAATCAAAATAAGGCAAGAGCTAACCAGCTTACCATAGGGCATTAAATGACTGATTAGCTGCATACCCTTTAACTTTATAACACACCCCATTATTTTTCATTTATCTGATTATGCACTTGGGTGTATTATAAAGTTAAAGGGCATGCAGCTAACCAGTCATTTAATGCCCTATAACAAGCTGATTAGCTATTGCCCAAAAAATAATTGTGAGAAGCTACAATAAATTACTGGCAGAGAAGGTGCAATAAATTGCTAGGAAATAACTGCAGGAAAGTGCACTAACCTACTGACAAATAAACTATATTAAGGATATAATAAAAATGTACTGAAAATTTCTTTATGCTCCAAATTTTTATTTTATAATCTGCTTGAGTTATCAGTTGGGTGGGATACATTTTCATGATATCCAATATATTTGATAGAGGTTGGGAATTGGTGACCAGTTGAGTGGGATACATTTTCATGATATGCAATATATCATTTTGATAGAGGTTGGGATTTGCTGATTTTACATCAAAAGAAATTGAACAAACCACCTTATATTAAAAAATAACTTAACAAAATAAACAATGAAAATAGATGCAATGAGTGCTAATGAGTGCTAAGTGAACTATTCAAAAATCATGAGAAATTAGTCAGTTAGTACTACTTCACATGGAAATGGTCATAGGTGAATGACTTACCTAAAGCAGTTGAATCCCAAAAATAATATCTAAAACAAACAATCCCTATCTATCCAAAACCACTCTGACATCTGGTTTGATATCTTACAATCAAATAAAATGGTTACATATTCCTAAAAAATGGATCAAATCTTTCACCATGGCTAATTCTAAGCTAGTGCTGATACACATGGACGCTCAACGGTGGCGAATTATGTTGCTGCGCTAATCTAAATAGCGGCTGTTCTACTCTCAAAATTGCGAGAAGGTGCGATAAGCTACTGACAAATAAATGAGGTAAGGTGCACTAAACTATTACAATTAAACTTCAAATGATTCTCTCCAGTAAAACTTGTCGTTTGTATAAGTAGGGACAACAAAGATGTATACTAGTCTAAATAAATTTGTATTGAAAAATAAACTTCAACTAATTGCTTACAGAAACATTAACTAAATGATCGCGGGAGAGTACAATAAATCTCCCCATACCTCTGATGATTCTCAGAAATGGAGAAATTGGGAGTCTGTTTCTGTTGGGCACATAGAATATGAATTTAAAGGCGTTGGGGATAGAATGTTTGTCGGAAACGACAAACGTCGGAGATACCATTTATTTGGAATCGTTATAGTATTGGAGAAATTATTAGGGATGTGCTGACGATGATTAATAAAAGATAGTATTAGAAATGAGAAAATTTTATCTCTTGAATTACCGGTTAGTAATTTTCAAGGGATAAGGCTTGTCTGGGGGATGTGCTGGCGATGACTAGTATATAATATCACAAATATATCTCCTGAATTATTGGTTGGTAGGTTTTTTGAATTATTGGTTGGTAGCTTTTAAGGGATAAGGCTTCACTTTCCAGATGTTTCAGGATATTGTGTAGTTAACCTAATTTTTTTATATCCAAGAGGTTAGCTTTTATATGAGCAGAAACAGTTCTATGACATGCTCCAAATTCAAAATAACAAAATATTTGCTTTCTTTACTTTTCATATTGTAAGTTAAATTTGATAATAATTTTAGCTCAAGTGATGGAAATTTTGAACTTAAAATTTACTTCAGTATATTTTCAATCAATGTAGCTTACCAAATCAACTTTTTAAAAGATCATTTTCTCTTGTATGGTGGGACGCTCTAAAGAGCACAAAGTGGGTACAACAATAACATTAGCTTTAGATCTAGTGGGTGGAATAATTGGATTTTGGATAAGATAGGTGGGACGATTGAGTATGTGGAATAACTGGTTTCGTAGAGGAATAACGGTTTTATATGGTAATAATAAGAAGAATGTGAATACAGAAAAAAAAAAAAGAGTATGATGTACTATAAATAAATAAAAAGATATGGTGTTATAGTTTAAGGATAAAGATTGAATTAGTTATCTTTTCGATAAAGTATTGACTTTTTTTATTGAGAAAGGATATTAATATGATTCATTTTATATTCATTCAATCATATATATTTATATAAATATACATGTTTATTTTAGAATAGTGTTTTTAGAGTTTTAATTTATAATTATTAATAATTATTAGATAAATAGTAGGTTAATCTCCATAAACTATTATAGAATATTCTTAGTAGTATACATTATTTAAAAGTTGACATTTTATCTCCAAAATAGTTGTGAATTTCACTCATTTAATTAAATTATTTAATTAAAAAAAATCATTGAATAAGTATCATTTAGTATTAATAATCATGGTATTATCTCATGTTATTGTAACAAAGTCCATTTATAGATTAAGAGTCTCAATGATAAAGTGGGGTAAATTTCCATGGATAAGAATCTTGTTCCATGTTTTTTCAAATGTACATATGCTTAACTAATATGTTAATTTTTTTATAATTAATAATAATAAAGATGATATAATTTTGTTTTTTTCTTAATTTCAAATGTACTATGAAGTCATTTAATATCATCTAGGGTTATCTTAATTTGTTTAGTCATGTTCGCAAAGAACCTTAGTTATTGAGGGGTCATAATTTCATGGTTGAGCCTTAGCATGAATTAAAATATTTCAATGTCTTTAGTTTATATCTTCATATGTTTTTTTTAAATTATTACATTTACCTTATAAATATTTAACTACGTGACTTAAATAAAATTTATGAACATTCATTTTAACTAAAATATTTCAATATAGATTTATGTTGATGATGTTAGACTAGCCAACTTGTTATGGGGTCTCCCTAATAAGAATTCCCAACTAGATCTCAGACCGTTTGGTGTAGGAGTCCCATGAGTGGGTCGCATGGTATCGCCTTGACCACAGTTGCACGGAGAGGTAGGTAGGATGTCCTTATTGGTAGAAAGGGTGAGACTAGCGTAGCAAGTCAAGGAAGATGTATGAAGGGTTCTAACACACAGAATGGGGAATGAGTGCACCCCTTAGAAACCTGTGGAAACATGAAGCTTAAAAGGGAAATCACAATAAAAGATACATGAGAGGGTGGAAAGAAGGTTAGCTAATGATCCAAAGTGATGGTTAAACCAACAACACATTTAAATAAGATTCATACATACATATATAGAAAGAGTCCATAGATAAATGCATAAGAAAGCAGCTACATATATAATTACAATAACCAATACAGTTGAACTACAATAACAACATACGGATGAAACATGTTGGCTATGTTATATTAAGAAAGTGAAAGTTCCAAACATACATACCACCATGACCAACTACTAGTCCTCACAACAGAACATTACAGTCACTACCGCATATTTCTCCAAAGAGATATACTAGCTCTACACTGTGGAGAATGCAATTCTCATTACAATACACTCCAATATTTCTCTAAGATACACCTATAGGAAGCATGGCTCCCAAAAGCCTCTACAACGAGCTATGAGGTTTTATAAATAGAAAAGGTTGAGGAAACCATTGACATTCTCCTTTGTGACTCTTCACCTACCCTCACGACTCTTCAACTACAACATCACTCTTAAATTCGACTATCGACATTTGGTCTTTCACTTTTACATGTTACATTACAATCTACACATGTACCAATTTGATACAAAATAGGATTGAGTAAGCCATGCAAGACACAATTAATACACTAACAACTGTGGGAAGACCAACTCTTCGACATCCTCATGATGATTGATGGTGGCAAATTGATGCCAAGCTTGGTAGTCTGTGATGGTGTTCATGTACTCTGTGGTGACATCATTCTAGAAGCAAACTCTTGCCTTCGTTGCATCTCAGTACATTGATTTGGCTCCTCTTTCTAACTCATCTCATAGCATGCACATCATAGTCTTGAGTGCATTCATACCAAAAACATACTAATGCATAATGTCTATGCTGATCTCCAATTTTGTGATGGTGGCTATGCACATTAACTCATCGAAGTACATATCCATCTCCAGTCGGACATGGTTCTTAGTCTTTGCCTTGGTGAGTGTGTCAATGGATGGGATCACATGTGTAAACAGAATGAAATTCATGCTCTTGAACACACGTGCATGTGATCAACAACACTGCTCACCCTGACTGCTCTGTGCTAGTTGCTCGGATGGGTCTATAACCTGTATGGGCACAGTTTCATCAATATCTTCATGTTGTGCCTCCTGTTGTACATGTTCCTATTGCGCTTCCTTCTCTCCTCTATGGAGCTCCTGTTCTTCCTTGAGTTGTTGTTTCAACTCCTATAACTCCTTCTGTGTTTCCTCCATCATTCGTTTCTCTCCTTGCCTTTGCGTGATCCTCTTGTCGCATTGTCACCTCTTACCCTCAATCACCAAATCTTCTTTCATCACAAGTGGGTCTGCTTTGAACTTGTAGCTTTTCTCCACCTCTACGGTGTCAACAACCTTCCTCTTGCCTTGGTCATGCGCATGTCTGCTACCTTTTATTGTTGCTAATGGTGTTTCTCGCTGCGATGATGGTGTCATTTCATCTTGATGTCATTGTATATGAACAAATTGGTGTCTTCACAGATAGGCAAGCTCATAGACACTCACTCAACTGCATATCTAGTTCCACTCTCAATGGTGTCCTTTGACCCTGCTCTCTTTGAGGCCATTGTACCTGTACTGCTGAAAGGCAGACGGTCACCTATGATACTTGGAGACATAGCACCACTCATGGAAAGCAATCTGTGAGTTGAGAACCAAAATTTTTTTTAGGACGGATAAGAAACATACCTATGTGACTGACTTTGAAGATTGCACAATTTTCACCAAGAGGGTGGGAGATTGACTGCCAAAACTGTGGAAGGCATAGTCTGAGCTGTGAAGAGGTTGATTTATTGCTGGGACTACATAATGCATAGTCCCTCCTAGCATGTTGAGTACTGAAACTAAGAAATGTGCAGTTTAAGTCAGCAGTGACATGCAAACCAGCATGCTGCATTGCAGAATTTATGGGGCTAGCAAGGCATTGCCTCCCAAAATTTCATAATGCAAGCCTGGAGGCAAGTGCTGGGCCAGATTTGCATAGTTTCTAAAGAGAAGTCAGAGATTTCACTTCCAGAAATGCACATTTTCTAGCTGGGCAAGGCAAGGTCTTGGCTAAGAAAACCCAGAGCTACCGACGGATGACTAAAAACATGAAAAGTTTGAATGCATGGTGAAGCTAAGTGAAAACAAGAGTGAATGGTCATGCATGCAAACAATGAGTGCAAGATTCATAAAACAGGAAAACAAGCATGTGTGTGAAGTGAAACTCTGCAACGGTGACCGTGAGTGCAGAAACAATGTCATACATGTGACAACAATGAGATGCAATAAAAAAATAAAACATTGATTCTACAAGATAGCATGCATGAAAATGACAGAAGCGTTCATTGAAACCGAGGAGACAAACTTACACAAAAGGAAATTAAAAAAAATAATAAAAAAGTAGTAAAAGACATGAAATGTTGACTTACCCTGAAAAGATTGAGTTGAATGTGTCGAAGACTCCTAGATGCAATGTGGGATGTCATAGCTCCAATATCAACGTGAGGAATGAGCTTAGTATCATCGCGTACATAAGTTTTGATAATATTTAGGCTTATGACGTGCATGCCACAAATCTAGGAAAAAGTGACACTTGGTGGGAAGTTTCTAAAATGGTTTTTGCATGTAACCTCTAGCTGCTAAAAATGGATAGCTAAAATCTAGGGATGCTTTTTCTTTTTTTTCTTTTTATCTTTCAGGAAAAGAATCCCATGCATGAAAATCAATATTGCTCAGTCCTCGAGGGAACTGGTCAAACTGATAGCACATGAAACAATCTGCAAGCTTTTAGATAACATTGGCATAGTTTCTAGGTTGAGTGAGTTTGACTGTCCCTCATGCATTGTGCAATTTTTGAACTGAAGCCCTCGCTATCAATCAGAATTGTGCAATATCTGATTTGAAGCCCAATTTGAGGATGGATAGCGCATTTTTGAGAGGGAAGGCTACCTAGATGGACTGCACATTTTCGAAGCCCAGCTGAAAGCCAGGTAGTATTGCACAATTCCTGGAGGGATGTCTCGTTCCCCTCTAGAATTGCACAATTTTCATGGTGAGCACCTTAGCTAGAAAATTGACTAAGTCTGGAATGCTAGCATGCAGGTGGGGAAAAAATAATTTGATGAACATAGGCTCAGAAGCCACTAAAACTTAGTTGAATCCTATGTTCGTGGACAGTGCAAGATATGCTTGTTAGGATGGTTGGTAGGGAGGCTCCAAAACAAAGCTCAAGAAAATTTTTGGAGGGTTTTTGTAGCCACTACAACAATTGGCAACACACTCGTAGAACTCCAGCTTTTTTAATCGACCTTGTTTCATGAAATGTAAGTCTAACTCCTCTGGAAGTATTATTTAGTTATCTAATCATCTTGATTTCCACACTAGTTTGATTGAAAGATGTAGCACTTTCCATGCTCTTGGTCGGTCATCACACGTTCCAAGCCTATTTAATACAGTTATTTTGATTAGGGATGAGGGGTATATTGGTACACAATAAGTATGACAGTCAGAGTTTAAGTTTCATATCTCGTGTTGCTCCACTACGAGTAGGGATGGAGAATACCTCGACAGAGTCACATAGGAACACAAGCATCACTCTGCTATGAGTTAGCCTGATCAGTACCCCGATGGAGGTACTTGCACCACCTCTCTATGTAGGAAGCCTTTCTCTTCTTTCACCTTATTCGTTTTTCATTTTTTCGAAATTTTCCATATTTTCATTTTTTCATTTATTCAAACATTGTGCATAGAACTTATTCATTTCATAGGCAGAAGAGGGATCCCAACTCATTAAGATAAGAAGAGGTTGTTCCTTCAGAGATGTATTTTTCATATACCTCTAGCATACTTGTTAAGATTTCCCCCTCACCTTACTCTACTTGACTGAGTTGAGAAGGGTTAACCAAAAGCAATCGACTAGAGAAGGTGATACTAGTTAGCGCACAAGGGTTGTGTTTCATAAATATTCACTTTGAACATAACGTATTTTTCATTGATGTATCATGAACTAAAGGCAACAAATTCTTCATATAGAGATAGGACGACATATAACCAAGTATTGATAATTGCAAAAGTTATCTTGTGCTTTACCCAACTTGTTTCAATAGTGGCACACGGTTCATCTGAAACTAACCTACGAATGTAAACAAGAAACAAACAAGAAAAGGGTGAATAGAATAAGCAAATGGGAAAGAAAATGGAGTAAGAAAACAAGCAAGCGAGCAAACAAACAAACAAGAAAGAAAACATGCACGCAAGTGAACCAACAAGAAGCAAACATTACTCATACTCCTAAGCTAATAGTGCATGTGTCTAGTCATGTGAAGTGATACTTCCAATGCAACCACCAACATATTGGTTGACCCATGTTGGTGAAGGCATGGTTCACGAATAGCACAGTCACGTGAACCAACAAACATGAAGGATATAATGATGAAGACAAACACATTCTTGGTTTAAATGTGTCCACAAAAAAGAAATGAGCGAAAGCACATGACATGCACTCTGTGGACTTGCCATAGTGTTGTGCTACATTGTGTGTAGATGTTAAGCATACACATTACCTTAACTGTGACATGCAAGAAAATGTGAGAAAGGTAGACCACTTACATCGCACAAGTGTGCTTGTATAATAAGATTCATTCTAAGCAAGAGCGATGGGATCACGTGATTCAAGAGAAGGAAACAAAATCTGGGTGTTTGGTTTATCTTCAATGCGAACGAGGGAGTGATGAGGAGCCTTACATGTTTAAGTAATTTCCTAATTGGAAGTGAAATCAACCTCAGGATAGAGAGGGCCTGACATAACCATCATATTGGGCTGAATTTCCTTGACAAAATCTGGGGTCTCGACTTCGTCGATACGTAGAACATTGGAGAGCAATGGCCTAGACATAATAACAACGAGTGAATTAACATTGTGATCTAATGAAAAAGTACATAGATCACGACAACCATGATCACAAAACTTAGGATGTTCATCGACATCCTCATGATTTCATGAATCGTGTAGAGCGGTAGATGAGAAGCAAAGATGTTCGCCCTCTATGTTTTTAGAAATGATAGGTGACAGATTGTATGGATTTCCAAAGGAGGATGTGTCCTCTCCGCAATGTAATGAGAGACTGACATCCGATGTGTTGCGTGAATGATTGGAAGTAGAAAATTTTGAAAATGAGTTTTCACAAGGGAAATCAATAGTGGCAGAATCACAAGGGATGTCATGATAGAGTGGGTGATGTGCAGGTGGAAGGGAGTCATCCTTCTCCATGAGTTCTTCTTTAGATTTCTGCACACATTCATCACGAATGATAGTGTGGGTTGGATGCACAACACCAACTCCATTAACAACTTGATCCTCGTTCACAATAGGTGAGGAGTCCAGAATGGAAGAACACAAGACAATACAATCCATAAGATCAATGGAATGTGGGGATGGAGGTTGAGGGAACAAATCCATGTGACAACCAGAAGGCTTGCAAGCCAAATCCACATGATTTTCTGAGGTGGGGGAATGTGACAGTTCAACAGATGTGTGTGCATGTTCTCCCACATCACTCTACAATGGTGGAGTTGTTCAATGAACTGAATACAGAAAATCGCTTTTGATAGCAATTGTGCCTACCTATGACTGTGAATCTCCATCACCGAAGTAGGCTAAGCACGGTTTGAATGATTTCAATAATTGCAGATTTTTGAATATGTAAAGAAGATACTCAAATCTTCCATCGAGAAATCTCCACTCAATTTCATCTTCGGGAAATAGATATGCAAGATTACAAAAATGTGTGTGAAAGTGTTCAATGGATTCAATGGTCTATCTCTGTGACCAGATGAGAAAGAGAATGATAGATTTTTCAAGCAACATGGCACACCAATGCATTGGTTTCCCTCGAAGAGTGTAGGAGAACAACTATAATTCATCTAATCTTCAAAGATTTCATGTCTTTCACAAGAGCCTACAATGCTGACCATGTGTTTGGCCAAGGCTAATTGGCCTCCATCATCGTATGTTTTATGTGACAAGTTATCCTAGAGCTCTTATGAGATTTAATGTTGTTTCCATAAGACATACACTCCAGAAGAGAAACTCTATAGTTATTCATCATAGGTATGCAAATATTAAAAATGGATGTGAGGACTCAGCTTGTCATGTAGCCCTCCTTCTAGTTCCAAAATGTTGACAGTGCTAGACCCACCAACATGACAAGGGATCTCCGCGGTAAGAACTCCAAATTCAACCTCATATCGTCTCGTGTAGGAGTCCCAACAATGGGTCGTACAGTATCAGATAGACTGTGGTTGCGTGCATAGGTAAGTAGGATGTCCTTGTTGGTATCAAGGG